>ML789054.1:218307-241886 GCA_009831015.1 Picea engelmannii | reverse complement strand
CCAACTATCAAAAACTTTGCTAAAAACAAATCAATTTTACAATTTCTTAAACATATAAATGATAAATCTCAAATCTCCTTCAACCACTAATCTAAAGTACCTTTGAATAATTTACAATTATAGATCAATGATAAAAGCTTAAAGTTCTATTACATTATCATGGTCGAATCCGAAATACCCTACATAAATCCAAACAATGTAACCCTTATCATTAAAAAGGATTCCCCTACCTTGCTAGCCCTAAATTCCTTTTTTTTTTAATGAGACATCATCAAAATTGAACTTGAAAAACCGTAAAGAAAAGTAAAGTCTAAATTCCTTTTTTTTAATTTTGAGACACCATCAAAATTGAACTTGAAAAACCATAAAGAAAAGTAGAGACCATACAATAGAGCTAGATAAAGAAAGATGAATACAAAGAGAACCCAATCTTAAAAGAGTTAAATTGAAATTTCAAACTTCAAAAATAATTCAATCATAATCATCGTATAATAACTAATTAATGTGAATTATTAATTTAATAAAAATAACATTCAATTTTATGATTTTTCATCCTAAATCAATTAATAATATATAATTTGATAATAATTTTTTAAAAATGAAAAAAAAAAATATCAACAAACAAAAATTAGCATAAACATATAAAATTAAAAAGAGGAAAAACAACATTAAAGAATTATGGTGTGTTGAAATGGTTGAAGTGTAAACTTACTGAAAACATAATATATGAACCCTCCTTTTGTCTACAAATCTAAAATCATGACTTAAACAAAGTAGCAAAAACTTTTAAACAATGTGAAGATCTTTTATAGAAGAAAACAATGTAAAGATCATAGATAGCAAGTTCAACAAATAAAATCAACTAGTAAAATCCTTTTAAAATTTATAACTAATACATAAAACTAATTATGAATCACCTTATTTCCATCTAACAAATTTTAAATAGATTTTCCTTCTAAAATTTATAACTATTATAATTTTTTTTTATAAATTAGAAGTAGATATTACCTTTCATAATAAAAAAATTACAACATATATGAATGATACTAGTGCAAAGGCTACCAATAGAAGAAACCAACTTTACCATCAAGTATTAAAGTTTCAAAAAAACAATGCCAAGAAGGTTGTAAAAAGTCACCATTATAAAGTTTGTACTATGATGAGAAAGGCTTGAAATATGAACAAACAAAATTAGAGGACAATGTGATTTCACTATCCATGCCAAGATTGGGAAAATCAAAACAGGATAGACCATTAAAACTTATTTGCCTTTAGAACTTATTGGAAAAGCTTGCTTGGTTGTAATATTCTCAGCATAAATATACTTGTTTAATGATAGGTGTTCTTCTTTGTATTATTTTGTCAAACACTTTGCACTCATGTTTATATGCATATCATCTTATTAAAAACTTACTACAAACAATTTGCACATAATTTGCTAATGACATTTGAACAAACATGTTGCATGTAGTTTTGATACACAAAAGATAGTAGAGGCAACATTGACATTTTATTATGGATGGAATCTGGTACACACAATAACAAAACTCTATTGGTGTTATAGTAGCTTCAAATACAACAGAAACACTTTAGAAATTAAATCAAAACCTGAGATAATGCCTTAGCTACCTCATTTGATGGTAGCTCCAACTCTTCTCTGCAATAAAGTTGCTACCTAGCCCAATCCCCTATGCTAAGAGGTAGCCCATGAACCTCCCTCTTGCCCATGACCTGTCAAATGCTCAGAGCCCCTCCAATCAACCTCCACTCTACTATTACAAGGGGAATCGAACCTCCAAAGAGCCTCCACATCTCTCTTGTTCTCACGACCAATGAGTAGAAAAGGGTCCAACCCTCTATAACATCCCATGAACACTCCAAGGGCCACAAAATCCCCAATAAACATGTCACGTCCTTCTCTCTCACCCCACAGTCTACACTAGAGATGAAATTGATCCTCAAAGAGCCACACAAACCTACCAAAACTCATCGTATTGCCACAGACTTGCAAACAATGAGATTGGCCTCCTCCTAAGCAAATGGATATGCTCCCAACTGAAGAGATGAAGCTCCAAGTGGAAAACCCCAATTGGATTCCCCCTATGTCTGGCTAGGGTAGATATCTCACCACCGAAACCAACTAACAATGGAAGGATTTTGTTCAAAACTCCAACAAAAACACTAGCTACAAGAGCACTCCAATGAGATATAAAATCATAATGCCAAAATGGAGCACTAGCCTTCCTTTATTCTTCCTCTGAGCCTTCTACATCTTTCTCTTTTTTTACCAAATCAACCTCACACATATTCCTCTTTTAATATTTACTTAAACATTAAAAAATATTTTTTGATCTTTAAGTGATTAATAATTTACTTTTTTTTTAATGTTTAAGTGATTAATAATTTTATTTATTTATTTATTGTCACTTTATGCACATCACATCTTCTAACCACATGACACTAAATAAATCCATGTGACTCCTTTTTTCTACTGACTATAGCCTACCAGAATCGTATAGGCTACTAAGTCATCCTTTGTCATGATCGAGAGGAAGGGGACATTACACTGGATGAGTCGGGCCATTATGGAATCATAACCGATTGAAGCAAGTTCTCTTAGCTGCATCTCTGATGCAGATCTTCTGAGTTGGAGTGCAAGAGCCATTCGAGCTTTTTGTCCATCAATACCTGCCTGAACTTTTGTTCTTCATTGTCCCTTCAAAGTTATAAGATGAGTTGACATTGGTCGTCTGTGAACCTGGTTGGAGGAGGTGATTTTGTCTTTGAGTTGGAAGTATCCTCAACTTTAGGGTTGTGGTGAATTGGGACAAAGGACCATGGAGTGTTGAAATTTGTCTCTTTATCATCAACAATACTCATAGGAACTGGAGAGACACAATCCATAGTAGAAGGATATGAACCCAAGGAGCCACTGCAACCAACACCGAGCAACAGAGACACACTACAAGGACAACCTCTGAAACTAGAAAAACTCCCATTGGCATGCCACAGTTTGTCTCGTGCCTGAGGCATGAAATCAAACCAAATCCTGCAAAGGATGAGTCAAGCGAAGAGAAAGGGAGGTCACAGGGTAGAGATCAAAAACCAAAGGGAGGAGAACAAGAGCACAAAAAGAGAGGGGGGAGAAAAGTGTAGAGCTAAAGAGCCATGCCAGAATAAACAATCGCCAGAGATGTGAGTCCCCATAAGAGCCATCAAGACCTAAACTGTAACCATCAATTCTCTATACTTGATCTTATCAAAGCCTACCTCATTCCCATGGACGAGAGCCATGACCAAATCCAAGTGAGATAAGGATTGTAAAGACAATCCAAACAATTTTAAATACGCGATCACAACCATCAACCTCAAGATGTGAGAAGAAGGTCGAGAGGTGACAAGTGTATATAGATGGATCATGCAAAATATGTCAAAGTGACACCCCATCCAACAATGAGCTTTCTAACTTCGCTAATTCTGAGCATTCCAAGAGTAAAGGGTGAGCAAGAGTTTGGGATGCATTGCATCTCAAATCGCATTCTAGACATTCGACCCCTGCATTTGTCAATCTGTCTGCCACTTTGTTTGTGTCCCAACGCACATGGGTAGGTATAAAGACATAGTTGGGAAGGACCATGGATTTGAGATACTCAAGATTACTTAAAAGTCTCGAGTTGGGGGATATTTTGGAAAGCTCCAAGCCATTTAAAAGTTTGGTGAACAAGGCAAGAATGATTCACGAGTTCCCTTCGACTATGAGTTTTTGATATCCAAATTGTAAAGCCACTTGAAGACCTTTTATTAGTGCCCACAACTCCACTGAATTATTTGTCATGTCCTAGGTTTCTAACTAGGATATTAAGGATATGTCCTTAATCGTCTCTAAAAACCACCCCATAACTAGTTGGACCTAGATCACCTTTGGAGGCACCATCAAAGTTAAGATTCATAAAACCTTCAAGGGGGTGACTACAGGAAGTAGGAATACTATTAGAGGGAGAGCGAATTGGATGAGTAATTGGAATGGAGTTAAGATTAATGTCCCAACTGAGGAGAATGGCATTTTCATGCATATCACAATCAAAGTCTTTAGAGGTCCAAGATTGAATTCAAAATGTTTCCCTAATGTTATCACGAAATTTGGACCAGATTTGAGCTTCAGAAGAAGGTTCTACCCAAAAGATCCTTCGATTTATTCTTTCCAACACTGCCATACAACAAACCCATGAAGCAATTTTCATATTCGATTTGGGATTAGGCTTTTGAAAGCCTAGTTTCACCATTTTTCTATGGTTAATTTGACGTTAGTTGAATAACGATAATAAGTTCACATGGATTGAGCCTCTTGGTCCCATATGAGAAAGTTGAAAGGACATTGGTTTGGGAGATACTCCATTGTTTCCTCGTGATTCAAGCATAGAAGGCAGATGGATGGTCCTTTGAAGCCTCTTATCAAAAGGTTGTTCCAAGTTAGAATTTGGTTCTAAACCAACAACCAAAAGAATAGAGTCACTTTGGACCATAGATTAGCCTTCCAAATTTTAATCCATATCTCTTCCTTTATCAAAAGTTGAAAATGGGCCTTAATTGCATAACATGATTTAATGGAAAAAACCCTCGAGAGTGACCCCAAAGAAGAACATTTGATCCATGGCGAATGATTTTTTTTTTTAATTTTTGCCTCCTCCTTCCATGGGCTCAATCACATTATAATCAAGGTCCTGATGACATGTTTTCCATTCTCTTTGTGATGGATGAGAAGAGTTCTCCTTCAAAAAATCTTTGACCATTCAACCTTCTCTATTTTGCATATACTAGAGAATTCCTTGCATGTTGTCTTTGTTTTGGAGGGGCTATAAGTGTTGCCATTTCTTACCTCCCAAAAAGTATGTTCCTATACATGGGTTTTGTTATTCCATACTACACTCCATATTAAAGAACTAGAATGTGACTCATTGAATCTTATTAATCTAGCTTCTTCAATGCTTGTAGTATATTTTTGTCTTCACGAGCACACCTAAAGGTTTGTTGGATGTGTCAACCATCTCCACCAGATCTTGGCCCCCATGACATCATTTAAAGCACAAGAGTCTCGTAACTCGAGACCACCCAAGAGCTTTGCTTCAATTTACAAGGGCCCATTTTCTCCCTTCTTTGGTACCTTGCCATTAAAACTTCCTCTAAATAGAACAAATGGTTTCAAGAACTAATTTTGGCACAACTAAGGCTAAGAAAAGATAAATAAGGATAGTTAAAGGACAAATTTCAAAAGGGTAAAAATGAGTCATTAAAAATGGTAACAATGGTTGGGTTCCATAAGATAGTCATTCCCCCCACTACCCCTCTCGAGTCATTAAAACTTAAGTTGCTCTTCTTCCAACATAAAAAAAATATTCTCAACTACCATTTATGCACACTGTCTTTTGTAATAGTAATATATCTAGATTTTCAACAATGATGTTATTGTGAAGGATCCATTGCTTTTTCCTTCCATTGAGTCCTCTAATGTTCCATAAAAAAATTTCATAAAAATTGAGGGTTGGGAGAGGGAACTATCAATAAACTTTTAAATCTGATCTCAATTAACCATGTAACTACCAATCCCATGAATGAGCTTTTGTGTTGATTTTATTCCTCTTTTTCCACCTTCCTTTTCTAGTTTATGCAAATCTTTGTGCACATCCAAAGTGAATACCAAGCCCACTGCCAAATCTAAAAGTCACCCTAGCAATGGAATTTAAGAAAACCTTGCAAAACTTTCTTAGATGTCCCAAAGGTTTAGATTACAATTCTTGCTTGCAATAGGCCTCCTCCAATCGCACAAAATCAATCTCAACTAACTCCTTTTAAGATAGTAAACACATCAATAAACCCTAGCAAAACTAATCAACATGTTTAGGCCATAAGGGTAATAGTTTCAAATAGGGAAGTATATTTATACCTAATATATCATACTAACCACGAGATGGACTACAATCTTGTGCACGGTTATGTGTTGAAGTAGATCTGGAAAAAGGGCTTCCAGAAGCAATACAACTCATTCTGAATGGTTGAACTTACATACAAATGGTGGACTATGAACAACTCCCATTCAAGTGCAAATATTGTCATGAATATGGTCACTTTGCCAAAAACTGCCCCAAGGCAACCTAGGAGCATCCAAAAAACAAGGCATCTTAACAATGGCAACAAGCAAAATGTAAAAAAACAACGAACAAACCAAGGAACCCACAACCGGAATGCAAAAGCAACTTCGAACCCCCCTCGCCAAGCAAAGGGAAATCTACAATACAAATCGAAGATGAAGCCGAAATCAGCAAGAACAAGTTTGAATCTTTGGAAACCCCGGATCTAGAGTTGATTAACTCTAAGTAAAACACAGAAGAAAACACCCAAGACCCGAACACGATCATTGAGATCTAGGTAGAAGAACCAGACCCCCAACATCTAGTTAGCCATCAAGCATAGGAAGAAGACATCCAAGAAGAACCTGGAGAAGAAATGGAAGTAGAAATTCCAACCACGAAAGCAAGAAAAAAAACAAATAAATCCAAAAGAGAGAAAGCGACCACTCAAAACAAAGATCTAGGAACCCAACCAATGCTGGAAGAAATCCTCAAGAAAGAAGAGAAAAATGGAAAATCCCATCCAGCAAAGGGGTAGTTTCACCCCTTGAAAGGAGGGGCCACAAAGCACAATAGTAAGTAATGAAGGTAGTCTCATGGAATTGTAGAGGACTAGGCCAAATGGAAAAAAAAGAAACAATGAGAAAACTAATCAGAACAGAAAAGCCCCAAATCCTCTTAATTCAGGAAACGAAACTCCAAGGTGATGAGGCCCTAAGAGAAATGAAAAAAATCTATAATCCTAGCAATGGAGCAACACTAAGTGCAAGAGGTGCCTCAGGCAGGATCTGTACAATATGGAACACTCAAATCTTAAAGGAGGAACAAAGAGTGGATTCAAACCATTGGACACTGGTAAAGCTAAAGCACCTCCAAACAAGGATTATCTATCTTATATGCAAATGTTTATATGCCAAACAAATTTAGGGAAAATAAATATTGTTGGGAAACACTAATGAAACTAAATGATTTGGATGCTCAAGAAAATTGCATATGTAAGAGAAAAATTTAGAGAAAATATGGAGGATCTGGTCTCAGATCTTGATCTTTTTGATGTCAATCCCTCCAAAGGAAAATACACCTGGAATAACAAAAGGACAGGGTGGGACACATAGCCGCTAGACTGGAGCGCTTCCTTATCCACGATCCTCTCCTTTTCCTCCCGATTGTCACTACCTCCCAAATTTTCCCTTGGGGAATCTCAGATCACTGCCCCATAGCTCTCACCTTGGCGAAGGTCAAAAACCTCGATCCCATCCCCTTCAGATTCAACCCCCTCTGGATGGACTCACCGGACTTTCTCCCCTTAATCTCCTCAGCCTAGTCTACTTGGGTGAACGGAACCCCAGTGTATATTTGGGAGCAAAAATTAAAAAAAACAAAGCACGGCTTAAAGGATTGGGCAAAAGCCTCCTTCCTTGGCACAAAGGAAGAAGTAAAGTGACACAAACAAAAATTAGAAGAGATTCATATGGATATTGAAGCCAAGGAAGTCCAACCCAAGCACCTGGAGCAGGAGAAAATACACTTCCATAACTACTTAAGGGCACTTCACAACAAAGAAAGGGAATGGAGACTAAAGTCCAGAGCCCTATGGCTACAAGCTGGAGACAAAAACACCTCCTCCTTTCATAAACAGGCCAAAGCAAGACAGCATAGAAACTCAATAAAAGAAATCAAAAAAGCCTCGAGGAAGATAATTAACTCTTTCGACAAGATAAAAAACAAGGCCTCCTCTCATTTCAAAACCCTCTACACACAAGATGGAGAAGATAATAAAGAACAGACACTGAAGTTTATGGAGTCGATCCCTCAACTAATAACGAACCAAGACAATCATGAATTGTTAAAGACAGTCATTGAAGAGGAAGTCAAAGAGGTAGTATTCCACTTCGACCCAGATAAAGCTCCCAAGTCGAATGGATTTACCCTCCATTTCTACAGATAGTGTTGGGGAATCATCAAAAAGGACTTACTTCACATGATTAGATATGTCCAAGTGACATGCAAGATAGGAGGGGTCACTAACACCTCCTTCTTGGCGCTGACCCCCAAAGCCAAAAATGCAAACACTTTTGACCGCTTTCGCCCCATCTCCCTCTGTAATGTCTCCTGCAAAATCCTTACCAAAATTATTGCCTCCAGGCTTAAACATCTTCTTCCAAGAATTATCCTCCCAAATCAAGGAGGTTTCGTGACTGAAAGACAAATCTGGGACAACATAATCCTGCTCCAGGAAGCAATCCACACCAGTGTAACGAATAAAGAAAAATGAATGATCATTAAAATTAACATGGCAAACGCCTTCGATAGAGTAAAGCATGAATTTCTCTATGAAGTGCTAAGCAAATTCGACTTCCAAAGCTCCTTTATATCTTGGATCAAAGCCTGTATTTCATCCCCGTGGATCGCTTCTTTGATTAATGGTCACCTAGCAACGTTCTTCCAAGCCTCAAGAGGTCTCAGACAAAGTTGTCCTCTATCTCCGATGATGTATATAATAATGGCAAAAAATCTAAATAGAAGACTGGAGCAAGAAAGGATCACTAGAAATATCACAAGACTAAAAATTGTGAGGGGAGTCAAAAGGATAAACAACTCTAAATTCGTTGACGACACCCTTCTCCTTGGAGGAGCCTCCCAAATAATGTCCCAAAGATTTAAACTTGTCTTGGACCAGTATGAACAAACCTCGAGAGGACTCATTAACAAAATTAAGAGCCAGATCTATGCTTGGAATGTAAAAGCGGGAACAATGGCAAGAATTTCCCACATCCTCCAATTCCCCTTCACAATGGATTGGAAATATTTCAAGTATTTAGGTACACCAATAAGTATCAAATCCCTTCATGATGAGGCATGGCAAAGAATCCTCCAAAAGTTAAAAGATCAATTTGAAATATGGGGAGCCACATGGTTAAACCCAACATGCAAGGTTGTACTAATAAAAGCAGTCCTCTCACCCTTCCCAATATTCCAATTCTCAGCTCTCCATGCCCCGATTGGAATCAAGAAAGAATTGGCCAAAATCACAAGGAAATTTCTATGGCAAGGAGGCAAGGATAATGAAAACAAAATCCATATGGTAAATTGGGCTACTACTTGTGCTCCAAAAGAAAATGGGGGGTTGGGAATAAGAGATCCTGAAAAGCTAAACCTAGCTCTAGGAGCAAAGGTAGTATGGAGAATCATCACAAGTGGCAAGGAATGGTGGAAGAAAGCACTCTACAACAAGTACATGACCACAAACAAAAAAAAATGTGTGGAAGAAGTAGACCTTGGAAAAGCAAGCTCACCTATCTGGAAGCTCATCCAGGCGTCCGTCCCACTAATACAAACCCACTTGAATTGGGATCTAAAACGGGAAAAATATCAAGATTTGGAAGGACAAATACTCAGAGAGTGGGATTCTCTCAAAAATACCCTCATTGAATCAATTCAAACATTGGTTGTCCTCTAAAGGAAGATACACCCTCTTTGACATCTCAAAATGGCACCCATACTACAATTGGGAAAGTTGGAATCTGGGGGAAGTCCCTCCCCTATTGAGAAGAAGCCAAACAATTCCTCCAAAAAGTCTTTGGATCCACTCCAATCCACCTCAACGAAAAGGATGACAAAAGCTGGGGGAAAATGGGGTATACTGTAAAATTGAGATACAAGCAACTCCTAGAAGACAACGGTATCTCACCCAAATCGACCATTTGGAAAGAAATCTAGAACCCAAATAGCCTCCCAAAAATTAACATTTTTTGTTGGCAACTGGCCCACAGAAGACTCCTAACAGAGAACAATTTGAGCAAAAGAGGCTTTTTGGGCCCATTCAAGTGTGCACCATGTACCAATAGCCTAGAAAGCTCTGGTCATATGTTCCTGCATTACAACTTCACCAGGCATGTGATGAACAGTGTTTATCAAGAATTAGTCCCTCATTTGTCCAAGCCTACAAATACCAACAACTTGATAGGCAAATGGGCGAAACAATATAAAGGTTCGCTCTAGGGAAAATCAAAGCTCAGCCGAACCTAAAAGGCATCGATCAAATTTGTTTGCTGGCAGATCTAGTTGGAAAGAAACAAAAGAATTTTTAAAGGAAAGATCATCTCCCCCCTGACAATAGCAATAAATGCCATCAGTCAGCTTAGTGAATTCTTGTCAATCAAGAAAACATTCACCCTGGCAAGGGCCTCGATGAGAACAGATGAAGAAGCATGGCTAAATAAACTCAACCTACAAGATTTCCCTGCTCCTTGTATGACAAAAAACATTTCATGCTGGCAGCTTTAGTATACTCCTCAAAAGTTCACAACCTGGTTAAAACCACAAAAAAATCATGTCCTAAGTTTTGATGGTGCTTCTAAAGGGAACCCAGGAGAGGCAAGTGCGAAAGGGGTTCTTTTTAGCCTTAGAGGACAAAGGATGATTACTTATTCTTGGAATCTAGGAATCACCACAAACAATGCAACAAAGGCTTATGCACTTTTGAATAGGGACCCAAATTGCAAGGGAATGTCAAATTAAAAAGCTAACCATAATAGGGGACTTCAAAATGATCATCAAGTATTTTGTCAAGAACACCAACTCAAAACTCTACACTCAAAAGACCCATTGATAAAACCAGAGACACAATCAATTACATGAACACCCACTTCTACCACATTTGTCGTGACAACAATTGGAAAGTCAACAATCAAGCAAACAAAGCAATAGGCAGAGGCAAAGGATACTTGGAAATCAAGGGAAAGTCCACGTTCTTCATCCCCCCATAACCCCCAATGATCCAGCTCATACAAGTTGTACACTCGCCCGACAACCACACACACAAAGCGCTCCAACACAACCTCCATTATGGAGAAACTCCCAACAATCCCAGGAAGCCAAGGTACAATGTTAAATCCACAAATGGAGAAAATTGTACGTTGAATCAAACAAACAAGGAACTTAAGCACAACAAGAAGTCAATCCCCCATGGAATCCTGCAAGTGAGATCATCAACACCGCACTCCTCCTCCTCCCCCCCCCCATATCCTCTCATTAATGTCACTCACACAAGCAACCAAAGATAAGACACCAATTCACGCTCCAGAGGAGTCACCTTACACGAACAAGAAAGGATGCCACATGGGAAATTCAAGGTAATCAATGCCCAATCCATTATTTAGAAACCCACAATAGGGCAAGCGATGCAAACATGCTCATAAGATATAGGAAGAGTTCAATTCCCCCAAGCCAGGACGCAAATTACAAAATCTATTGGACAAGTAAAGACAAAGGGAAGGCCACAATTCAAGACAGTGGCAAGAGTAGAGGAAGGCAAAAGGATCTTAACAAAGCAATCCAAAGAACAAGATCCACTCAAAGAAACAGAAAAAGGAAGCAATTGGAGTCAAGTCACCCGAACCAACTCGTCATAGCAATCTTGTTCATAGATCAACAACTTTTGCAAATTCAAGGCAAAAGCAGGGACAACACATGAAAAGAGTACAATAAAATCCTCAATCATCCAACGTCAATCAGAGCCAAAGCCAACATGGAACAACATTGAGTTTAGGAAGACCGAGAGGAGGAAACAATGGGTGATAATTTCCTCACCACCCAACACCTGACCATGTGCTTAGACTCTCACAACACTACCTTAAATTTCACTCTAGAAACTCTCTCCCATCATCAAGACATGATCAATCAGCGCCAAGACAAGGTTGACTATTTGAGAAGCCAAGGAAAGAGGCTCAAGAAAGAACAAAGAACCAAAGCTCAGAAAGTGGAAGGTCAAAGCAACAAAAAAAAAGGTGAGAGCAAAGAAGCCCCAATCCTCCCAGATCTAAATGTCACTCTAGAGATGCCCTCTAAAGAAATCCTTACACCAACTTCGAAGAAAAATAAGTAAACTTTGAAATTAGTCCATTTTTTTGTAAAAATGGCTATGCTAATACATAGTCTGCAAGCATTATCTAGACTTGTTAATCTTAACTAAATAAGTAACTAGGTCATTAAAGATTTTAGTATTTTAGCTGTTGAGTCATTAACCCAACACCCCCCTCCCCCCTTTTGTACACTAACAATTTCGATCACTTCTTTTATATATAAATCATATTTCTATTTTTGTAAATTTTTTTTTATCATACTAATCATAATTAACTAATTTAACAAATTGTGATTCTAACAAATTTTAATGTATTCTAATAATTACTTATCAATATTTTCAACAGAAACAAACAAAATTTACTAAAATTAACACAAATTTTAATTTACAAGCAATGAGCAATCGTCACAATCATTATAAACGAATTACCAAAAAATATATGTTCTTCTGCATGCTTTCACAAAAAGGCATATCGTTAAACATTTTTCTAGTATATCAATCAATTCATTTCAAGCGAACCCCTCACTCATACTCAAGGCAATATGAAAGTAACCAAAAAAAACACCACCAACAAAAAAACTATGAAACTATCAAAAAAATACCAACAACAATATTTTTATCTGGCTAAATTTCTAGTAAAAGCTATGAAACTATAGAAAATACAACTAATTTACCTTCACCTCCCCCGTAAATTTAAATAAAAAAAAACACAAAAATACCAGAGCGCCAGGGACAATTCAACTGACAAATATCTTAATATAAAATTCATGTTTGATGAGATTCCAAGTTTAAATCCTCTAATTTATTCATACCTGCATAAAGAGCATACATATAGCACCTTAAGGTTATAGATATAACAGTCAAAATCAACCCCATCTCACAAATAAGAGACCACCCAATTGCCAATTCCACCAATAAAAAAAATAATAATAACATAGAATACCAGCTCCCCTGCATAACCAGCTCCACCTAAATTCACACCAAGACACTATATAACAAACATCCAAAAGATTACCATAAATCTAAAGTTACCCAATTTTGAAGAAAACCCACAAAACTTTAGAAAAACCTTTTCAGTAAAGACTAATCATTAGAATAACTTGAATTGCATATTAAAGACTGAAGTTCTACCAAGAGGTTCGGATCAAATCTTTATAAAAACGCCATCTATGGACACAACCAGGATCATCCAATGGCCTTGAAACGATATCATCAATCAAGAAATAGCGCCACAAACCATTTCAATAAAACCTAATCTGTTGAACCGTTCGAATTGCATATTCGAGACTGAAATTATACCAAAAGGCCCAGAACAGGTCTTTATTAAAAACATCATACCCGGATAAAATTAGGATCACCCAACGGCCCTGACACAATATAGTCAAGATGTTGTGCCACAAATCAATTACTGTAATAGTTCGATGAGAATCAATTGAGGGCATGTCTGCAGCCAAAAATTAGCAAAACTAAACTATCAATCCTTCCTGCAAGCAAGAAACTGACCTATTCAATACAATACTTCTAGACCAATCTTAAGGAACTACTGACTTGAGTGGCTCTCATAATCTAGCGAAATACACACCATATCTAAGCCCTCCTCAAGTTCCAACATTCCTACAAGAGCAAAGGGCCTGCGGACCAGAGAATAGCCAAAAGACAATACCAGATTAACAACTTCTTGTTGTGTTGACTCCTAGCTCTCCACAAAACACAGTAGACATCCCTCCGTACAATCAAAACTAGCATCATGAAAGGTAGTGTATAATCAAAAAAAACTTTGTCAATGCATGGAGGAGTGTTCCGGTGTTCTACCATATCAAGAAAACGTATTACCTCAGCCGTAATGGCCCAATAGAACAAGATCTTAATATGATACACACAGGAAGCCTCTTCCCCACAAGGAATTCACATATAGTCTCAGAATTAAACTTCCTTCGTCCTCCTATCCGCAAAAGTGTGCAGAACGGAAAGAATGGCACAATAAGGTTAAATAGCACAGTCGTCCAACCCTAATAAAATGAATGACGAAAATAAAACTATAGAAGAAATCTAACCGTTCATTTTGATGAGATCCGACGGTTGAATATGTGATCCTCGTCATTCAAAAGCGGTCTCGTATTCGTCAATCTCGAAAAGATAGACAGACGGTTGTGATCACTTTCCCTCTCATTCTTTAATGTTAACTTTAACAACTTAAAATGATCAGCATATTCTTGAAATTACAGAAGAGAACGTTGAAAAGATGTGTGGCGATTTTTTCAATTTTGAATTGCATATCTTTTCAGCATTCTCAATGCACATCCACGTCTTTTCTCTTTTATAGTTTAGTTTTGTTTGTGTGTTTGGTTTTTAGAGAGTGGCGAAATTTATTATTACATTGAAGGTGTTCTCTAGGTTTTTTTTTTTGGGTAGGTTTTTGTTGTTTGTGTTAGTCTATCAAAACTCAATGCAAGTCCACGTCTTTCCTCTTTCATAGTTTAGTTTTGTTTGTGTGTTTGGTTTTTAGAGAGTGACAAAATTTATTATTACATTGAAGGTGTTTTCTAGATTTTTTTTTTTTAGGTTTTTGTCGTCTGTCTCAAGTCTATCAAAACTTGTCATCCGACATATTTTCTTTTTCATCGATTCAAAACTCTTAAGGTGATTTTTTCATTGACTCAAAACTCCTACTTCACCAGAAGATCTCTTTCACTGACTCAAAACTCCTACTTCACTGGAAGAGGGGAAAGTCGACTCGAAACTCCTACATCACTGATAGAGGGAAAAGTTGTCAAAGCATCTTTGGAGGACCATGCTCTACAACTTCAACTAGAAGAAGTCATGGATTTCTCTCACTCGTCCTATACATCTCAATTACAACTTAAAGAGGCATTGATAACATCTGAATCTCAACTACAGCATGCACAAGAACCGACAGTATTCAAATCTACCAATTTCCCCTCTCCTACAAATTCAAACCCAATCAATTCCACTAATCTATCCGAAAACGACGATCCCACCCAGATGCATATTCATTCTTCATGTCCATTCAATTGTGTGTAGGAACGTCAGTTTGTTTTTTACTTTTTGAAATTTCGATTTTGTGGGTGTTGTTTATGCTTGTTTTACCCTCGGGATTCATTTGGAAAACACTCGAGAAGTAGAAACATATTGATTCCCTCGTCCAAAAGGGAAAGAAGGGAAGGGGAGGGAAGGGAGTGGTTGAAGGAAGTGAAGATGCCTCTCTTTTGAAAGAATGGTTCTGTATCTGTTTAGAATCCAAATACCCATCTTAGTTTTTTCGATGGCATGGTTTGTTAGCACAGGTTTTGTTCTACTTCCATGGTCCTACATATCCGAAGCAAACTGCAAGAAAAAATAATGACCATTCATTGCCTTGAGCCCAATTGTTGTGAGTACTTGAATCGTCAACAGTGTCAATTGATCCTTCCTAAATAAACCCTAGAGGAATGGTGTCTGCCAGTGATGGAAGAGGAGATTTCTAGATCTCATAGATTTTATTTCCTTTTTAAGGATTGCTTGACACTCTTGTTGAAGGATGTGCCTGAAGTAGGAAGCTCAACTGGGGCAGTTGTTGTTGTTGTTAAAGAGTCAGAATGCCCTGAATGAAAATGTTTTTTGTGCTCATTGTAGTGTGCCATGGCATGCTGGTTTGGATTGTTGTTTGGGAAAAAGATGATTTGTTTCTCTTAAAGCTCAACAAAGAAAAATATTGTCAACTGTGTGGAAATTGTGGATGAATTGTTGAAAAAACATTTGGATGTTGTCACATGATTTGCACGTTGAAGTAAACTGGTAAAATGCATTTTTGTTCAATAAATATAATTTCCTTAATAAGGGATGTTGTGACTTATATTTTGATAAATACAATTGTTTCTAATTGAAAAACGGTGGTCCTCATCGTACCTTGCCTTATTTGTTCTAGACACAGATAATTGGTTCCAATTGAAAATGAGCTTACTAACCTTAGTTGTAGGTTATGGAATCTTTAATTTGTGTGTTAGATTTTCTTTACTTATAGAGCAGTAGTGTTACCAATGTTGTTTTATTCATTTAACATTAAAATTTATATCATAGACTGAACAATAATAGCAGCATAAACAATAGACAAGAGTACACAAAAGATTTATCCTAGGAAAACCCTAAATGGGGGAAAAACCCAACAATCTTTCTTAGATAAATTCCATCCACAATAGCCAACCATACACCAACTCTCAAGAGTAACAGACAAAAAAGACACCCTAGCACTAGGCTAGCGCACAAGCTAGTGCTCCCAGCTGCAGCAACAACACCATACAAGTAGAGTGCACCTCCTAAGAGAGATAACGCACAAGAGAAAGCCTTTACCAAGAATAACCAATCTCCAAGATGTCGTAGTAGATGTCTTCTCCTTGCCTCAGATTGGCGTGTCCTTCTCCAATGAGTGAGTGAGTGTGTGAGTGTCCAAATGAGCTAGACGTCTCCCTTATTTATAGTCTTCAAGTCACCTCGTTGGGCCGACTTCTTCTCTAGGAATCTTAATTTCACTTTATTCTTTTCTTTGTGGGCCGACTTCTCTTCTGGGTATTCTTTCGATGTTCAATGGTCTTCTTGGACTTCTGGAATCTTCTTCTCTTCTAAGAAAGGTTGTCTAGAGGAAAGTTCCTCCCGCAACTACCAACACATCAACAATGTGTACATGGATATCTAAGTCTTTCCAATTGAGAAGAAAAGCTACATACTAACTCTCCATGGTAAAACAAAGTTGTTTCTTGAAATATGTCTAGCTTAGGAAAACTTGGTATTTGAAAACCACTTATCTAATTTTTCTTTCCCTCGCTTGTGGTGAATATTTCGTCGCAATTTGTTGTTCATTACAAGAAATCTAAGAGGCGTTGTTTATTTATTTAAACCTTAAGGATACTTGAAACATATGGTGGTTGGTGTTGTTTCTGATGCGGTTCAGATCAATGTGGAAGAATGATAGAGTGCCTTGTAAGTGCTATGGGTGCGAAGAATGATAAGAGTTGTCATTTCTAACTACTTACTCCCATACGTCAAGCAAATTTAATTAAGAGCAACATGTGATAGTAGCGTGCGAGATCATTTAAAGGAAAACAAGTTTAATGACCAATAAATTCCCCCAACTAAATCCTAGTGAGTCGTTGAACATGTGATTCAGATTAATTGTACCATGCACTGCTTGCCCGTTCCACCACCCAAGTTGCAGTCTAACACTTAGATTGCGTGACAATGTGGGTTTTATGGAGTTATTTCATGCACTGTATAGCAATTTTTTAAGAGTATAGTGTGCTAAGTGACCATTCATTTCATCCAAAGCAACATACCGTGAATTTTCAGCCATGGCATTTGGTCGTATACAATTTTTTCTGGAATTAGGTCTAACTTGTTAGGTAAACCGTATGTCAAAAATTTCAATGACTGCAACAATATATTCATTGTTTGAAGCTACTGTGAACTAAATTCTACCGAAATGTTCTTATTCTTAGGACCTTTAGAATGGTCATGAACCATGTTCTTATGTTTTGTAATTCCATTCTTTACAAAATGTTGGATAAAGTTGTTGCAACTGTTAAATCGAGAAGATTCCACAAATTTTAGCCATCCACGTTCAGCTTTGTAAAATGCACTACCCGTTACCCAACTACGGTTTTGACTTCATATGTACAACTATGAAGTACATCAAAACCTTGAGTTTAATATGACTCAATACCTTATTTTCATAAAATCATAAGAAAAAAAAATACATTTTATGCATTAGCTTAAGAAAACCAAACTATCGGATGCATCGAATTATGTAAGTTAATGTTGGGATTTGGTGACAACGAATTCCTCCAAGGATGGATTTGGATCCTATTATTCTGCATTGGTTGCAACTAAATAGACCAAGTTAGAATATGGATAGAGATTGCATTTAATAATCAGTTTCTTGTAAATGTATATAAATACATGTAAGCCCGTAGAGGCAAAGAGAGAGACAGAGTGAGAACTTGCTAGTCTGTTGTAATCTCCATGATCTGAATAATAATACAACCGATGCCTATGCTTGGTGGATGTATCCCAACGTTTGGGTGAACCACGCGAAATCCCTGTGTTCCTTATCTGTGTGATTGTTAATTATCATATGTGAATTGTGTTTTCTGCATTTACAATTCTAACAAGTGGTATTAGAGCTGGTTAGAGGCGAGAGTGTCAAATTTCAGAGGAGGAGCAACATCTATGTGAGGTGTGTCGAGTTCAACATCACCGCAGGTCCCTCCTCTGGAAGGGTGCGACGCCATACTAGTCAAACTTCATGCACATTTAAAAGCCTGGAATCGCCGCGATCCAACTATGAGGTATAGTTCGTAAACTCTTTGAGATAGCCACACTCCCGCTGTACCGGGAGGTGCGCCGACTCCGTAAGATAATAATCGCATGTTTTTTCAAAGAAATTTCCGTATGGTGTTGTGAAAAACTTAAGGTATGAAGTCACGTGGTTTTTAAAATTGAATTTCCTTTTAAGAAACGTGAACAAGTCAACAAGTAAGTCACATGGGTTAATAAAGTAAAAAGTTTTTTATGGAATAAAAGGATTAAGTAAAGGTATAAGGTAAAAATGTAAAAGGTGGAGGAATTAAAGAAAAACTTAAGGTATGAAGTCACGTGGTTTTTAAAATTGAATTTCCTTCTAAGAAACGTGAACAAGTCAATAAGTAAGTCAAGTGGGTTAATAAAGTAAAAAGTTTTTTATGGAATAAAAAGATTAAGTAAAGGTATAAGGTAAAAGGTGGAGGAATTAAAGAAAAGGTTAATTTTTATTAAAAGTTTTTTTAATTAAAAGGTGAATTTTTAGTAAAAGATTTTTTATTAAATCTTGTGAAGTTATTCCTCCACATTATTTTTTAAAAGGGTCTTGGTTATTATAAAGAGTGATTTGGGCATTAGGAGGTTTTTTGTGCTAGTGGTTAAGATGCAGAATTTGAAGTTTGAAGTTGAAAAGTTCAGTGGTAAAAGCAACTTTGAGCTCTGGAAGCTCAAGATGCGGGATTTACTGGTGCAATAAGGGTTGCAAAAAACATTGGTAGACAAGTCAAAGAAACCAACAGCCGTGACGAATGAGGAATGGGAAGATCTCGATGCGAAAGCTCTTAGTACCATTCGTTTATGTTTGGCGGATGATGTTATGTTTAATATCATAGGAGAGGATACAACATCGGACTTATGGAGCAAGTTGGAAAGTCTATATATGATGAAGTCCTTGACGAGAAAAATCTACTTGAAGAGACAGTTGCACAATTTGGGGATGAAAGAAGGTACAAAAGTTGTTGACCATTTAAATATCTTCAATACCCTTATAGTTCAATTGACTAATATGGAAGTTAAATTCGAAGATGAAGATAAGGCTATTACACTATTGTGTTTGTTGCCTGAATCTTGGGATAATCTAGTCACCTCTATTAGCTTTAGCTCAATAGATGTCATAGATTATGACTCTGTTGTGGGAGCTTTGTTGGCTGAGGAGATGAGGAGAAAATCTAGTCAAGAAACCTCAACTTAAGAGGCGATGTTGGTCAGAGGTTGAACTAAAGAGAAGAATGAGAGAAGTTTTTCTCGATCTAAGTCAAGACACGGAAAGGGTAAAGCAAAATGCTGGTACTTTGGCAAAACAGGACATCTCAAGAAAGATTGTTGGAAGAGAAAGGAATCTGAGAAAAATTCTATGAAGGAAGCAAATTTGGCTGTAACAAATTCCGGTACGACTGATCAAGTTTTATCCGTTTCTAGTAATTTACAATATCAAGAAGAATGGAAGTTATATTTAGGTGCCTCCCACCACATGTGTTCACATAGAAATTGGTTCATTTCTTACCAATCTGTTGATGAGGGTGTAGTGTTTATGGGAAATGGTATTCCCTGTAAAACTGTTGGGGTTGGCAGTATTAGAATCAGGTTGTTCGATGGTATTGTTAGGGAATTAACGGATGTTAGATATGTATCTGAGCTTAAATCAAATTTGATTTCATGGGGAGTGTTGGATTATTGTGGATATAAGTATACAGGTCAAGGTGGAGCACTCACATTGTCGAAAGGTAGTTTAGTAGTGATGAAGGCAATAAAGGTTGATAACCTTTATACGCTGGAAGGGAGTACTGAAGTGACAGATGTATCTTCTTGTTTATGGCAGAAGCATCAAGGTCATAAGAGCAATAAATAATTGTAGGTGCTGGTAAGCGGTAAATCATTTCCAGACTTAAAATCTTTGTTTCTGAATTCCTACTTGTTTTATATCTTTGCAAGTTATGATGGTGGTATAAAGAGATGTTGTGTGTGGGATCCTACTTCTCACAACGTCATCATTGACAGAGATATAGTATGTATGGAACAACCAAAAGGGTTGATTCAAGATCGCAACGGTAAATTTGTTTGCATGCTAGATAATTCATTGTATGGCCTATTGGTACCCAAGCAAATATACAAGAGGTTTGAATCCTTCATAGTGAGTCATAATTTTTCAAAGAGTAGGAATGACTATACAATTTATAGTACATTCATAGTCTTGATGTTATTTGTTGATGATATGCTTGATGCAAGCCGAAGCATGGATAAAATCAGTGATAAAATGACTCAGGTGGACAAGACATTTCATATGAGGGATCAAGGAGCAACAAAACAAATTATGGACATGGAAGTACACAGAGATGGTAATGGTAAGCTGTGGTTGGAGTTTAGTATGAACATTGTAAAACCATTTTTTATCCCTCTTGCTTTCCATTATAAGTTTTCTTCAAGCATAGGTCCTGTCTATAAAGAAGAAAAGATTATGTCTCGTGTAAGTTCAATAGGAGGTATGTTGTATGTGATGAAATGGTTAAGACTAGAGGTTTCACATGCTAATGATGTTGTCAGATACGTGACAGTTTCAAGGGCTGGAGTGAAATGGGTGCTTCAACGTTTAAGAAGCACAAATGTCACCTATAATGGTTACACTGAGATGGTCTGTGATAATTGTAATGTATATTTTACAAGTGTTTTGGATAGAAGGAGATTTATCACTAAATATGTCTCACAACAAAGTTGGGGAAGACATGTTGGAGGTGGAGTGACCCCTCAGGAAATCCAAACTCGTGCAAGTCACATAGGCGAGATCATGAAACCGGTTTTATTAGAGAAGTTGCAGTGGTGCTTGGCTTCTCTTGGCTTGCAAAAAAGGTGATGAACAAAAGGAAGGAGCAAGGTATCAGGTTAATTGTTGTCAAGGTGGAGATTGTTGGGATTTGGTGACAACGAATTCCTCCAAGGATGGATTTGGATCCTATTATTCTGCGTTGGTTGCAACTAAATAGATCAAGTTAGAATATGGATAGGGATTGCATTTATAATCAGTTTCTTGTAAATGTATATAAATACATGTAAGCCCGTAGAGGCTAAGAGAGAGACAGAGTGAGAACTTGCTAGTCTGTTGTAGTCTCCATTATCTTAATAACAAGACAGTCGATGCTTATGCTTGGTGGACGTAGCCCAACATTTGGGTGAACCACGTGAAATCCCTGTGTTCCTTATATGTGTGATTGTTAATTATCATATGTGAATTGTGTTTTCCGCATTTACAATTCTAACAATTACAACAATACAATAATTCATTGTTTTCATGGTTAGTTTAAAGATGGAAACAAACACTAGAAATATCAAAACCTTCAAACTATACAAACCCACTAGACCATTTCTTTCACGAATACAACAGAAAAACACTAAATGCATGAAAACCTATTACAACTCCTCAACTTTTCACAAATTTAAAAAAAGAAAAACGAAAAATTCTATTCAAATATTCGCATTTCAAGAAAGCCATATACAAAGCATCGTATGCTTCAATAACTTCATATTTGTACAACTGAATATATATATATCTATCGTCACCTTGTCAAAATTCATATCCAGGTTTGCTCCCTGCATTTCTTCCTGTATATAGGAAAAAATTATCGCTAATCTTGTAGCGACCCGCTAATCTTGTAGTCTTCTCCAAATTTTAACGTAAATGTAATCGAACAGCATTATAGCGACCCACTAATCTTGTAGTCCAATAAACAGAATAAACATGGTTGTGTTATAACTTTATAAAATCACGTAAACTTAAAAGAAATGGAGGATATTCGTGTAGTCTTCTCCACATTTTAACGTAAATGTAACCTCGGTTAATTAATCAACTAGTAATTCGTGAATGATTTATCCTTTTGAATGCTTTATCTTCTTCAAAGGCATTATAATGTTGAAGCTATGAGAGAGAAAGAGAAGAAAAAAGTACAAGTAATTATATTCTCTATCAATATCCATTTGGTAAAGTTTATTTTTAATATAAGTTATTATTTAAAAGAGTTTTCCTAATATTATTGAAATATATAGTTTTCAATATTTTTATTATCTAATTATATTTGAAATAAATTATGTAGATTTTCACAGTTCTTATTTATATTTATTTGGTAAAGTTCTTATTTATATTTATTTGGTAAAGTTTATTTTCAATATGAGTTATTATTTAAAAAACTTTTCTTAATATTATTGAAATATATAGTTTAAGTTTATTTTCAATATGAGTTATTATTTAAAAAAGTTTTCTTAATATTATTGAAATATATAGTTTACAATATTTTTATTATCTAATTATATTTGAAAATATTTTGAAATAAAATATGTAGATTTTCATAGTTTTTATTTATATTGTTGTTTGTAATTTTGGAAATAAATTGTGTATAATTTATTTTTAGAAATACAAAGAACAATATTTTGAAATGTTAATTGATTAATAAATATAAATGTTTAATATAATGATGGATTAGTGGTGACTATTCTCTTGTTAATGAATTTTCACTACCATATGAGCCTTAGTTCAAAACTTTAATCCTTAATTATACAACAATTGAAACCCCACATATATTCTTGTTCAACATTATAAGGATTCAAAAAGTTCTTTAATTTAATGTATTGGCCATATTTTCTTGTGTCTTGTTTTTTCACATTCATTTACAAGATTTTTCCTTTTCACTTTTACTTTATCGGACGTTAAGAAAGATAATGAGTTACTTGGTTTGTTTTAGAATTTTATTTTTGTGCCGAAAAATATTTAAGAAAAGCATTCCTAAATCACCATAGTTTTGAGCATTCCTAAATATTTAAGAAAAGCATTCCTAAATCACCATAGTTTTGAGCATTCCTAAATATTTAAGAAAAGCAAAAAATATTATATTTTATATCTTCAACCCTCTAAGTGTCACGAGGATAACAAATTATTTTGACCTGGGACATTCTAAGAATTGTCCAGTGCCATGTTTTCACATCTACCCTTTTGTGGAGGGTTCCATGGTAGCGAAGGTGTGATTGGTTCCACTAGTGATCCCCTAGGGAATTGGGATCTTATGTGCTCTTTGAGAGATTCTATCACCATTGTTTGTCTTTTCTTTTCAATCTCATAACTGTGATGTTGTGCCTTTTCCTCATGGATCAATTCTTCTTCCATGAGATTAAATGAAGATTGTGTATTTGTCTCATTCATTAAACCCCATAAAGTAGCGCTTGGATCTTTTTTTAATACCTCTAGGGAGGTTAGCACACAG
>ML789054.1:188257-198656 GCA_009831015.1 Picea engelmannii | reverse complement strand
GACAAAGAAGAGGAGGAGCCCAGGATCAGGATCGAGGAACGGTGGCCGGTCTCTATAATCATTGTAAGTTGGTTCATATTGAGATTAATAAAAAGATGCTTTTCCCGTCCCAAATACATGAGTCTTGTATGTTTTATGTGATTCGTGTTTAATCTCTAACCCTCTAGTAGAACAATAGCATGCATGCATAGTTTTGTCTTGATTGCAGGATCGCTTTTTGGAAGGAGCAGCAGAAGCAAGGAGATAAAGCTCAATGGAGGATCTACACCAACCGTCGATAAAAAGGTTAGTTGGTTCTTCCCATGTGTGCTTGTGAAAAAGGGTTTTAGATTTGGGTAGAAGGTTAAAAGTAAGCTTAAGAAGGGTCATGATCTGCATGCAAGTTTAAAGCCCTAGCTTGTTATTCCGTAGGGTAGAATACCCCACAACAAAGAGGGTGCTGTAATTTTCATAATTTCAGACCACAAGTTCTGAAATCATGAGATGACACAATGATAAGTGTGTTTCCTCAATGGGGATTCACCTTTATTTATATGACTTATCACATCAAATGATGTGTCTATTGGCACAATAGGTCCGGCCTGAATAACTCAAAATATAATTTATAATTACCATATTAATTATCTTTTACATTAAGGTGGGGTCGACCTGTACTATTTACATTACAAATAGGGTTATAGGTACAAGTCTGACTCTTGAACAATATATCAAGGGAACTCATACACCCTCTAGTGCTCAGCCACTAGGGGTACATCCATCTGTGCTCAGCCATAGGGATGTCTCTCTATCTCACCGCGTCTCACAGGAGAACCACATTCACTAGTGCTCAACGACTCGGATCACGTTCACCTATGCTCATCCATAGACATGTCCAACTCAACATATATTCTTTCTCATTGCGTTACACAAGAGAGTCATCTGGAGTTCATTATCTCAACTCTCTGCTCAGAGGAGGCTAATACATCGTTTCATCTTTGTCTCAGAACGATGCACCCAACTCATGGGATTTTCCACATGTTCACCTGTGCTCAACCACAGGCGCGTCCAACTCAACAGATCTTCTTTCTCACTGCGTTACACGGGATAATCATCTAGAGTATCATCTCAACTCTCGGCACAGAGGAGGCCAACACAACGTTCCAGTTCTTTCTCGGATAGGAAACACATACCCAACTCAAAGGCTCTCTCTCAGGTCTGTGTCTTGGAGGATGTCTCACGTAGATGTAATAATCAACACTCCCTCTCAGCTAGGGAGGAATTATCCACCAGGACAAGTCTCTCACGAAAATACTCAAACTTCATCTTGGCAAGCGGTTTGGTGAAGATATCTGCAATCTGCTCATGTGTAGGAAGGTACTGCACGTGTACTGCTTTCCTCTGCAACATGTCTCTGATATAATGATATTTTGTCTCAATGTGTTTCGATCTATCATGAAACACAAGGTTCTCATAGAGCTTCACCCAACTCTGGTTATCACAAATAATAATAGGATCCATCTCATGATCAAATAAATCTGTCAGAAGCTTGCAAAGACACACTGCTTCACGGATTGCCACACTCAATGCTATATACTCTTCTTCTGCGGTACTCAAGGCTACAAAGATTTGTTTCCCGCTGCACCAAGAAACCATGGAAAACTCCAAGGTAAAATAATAACCAGATGTGCTCTTCCGGTCTACTATACTCTTTGCTCAATCTATATCGACATATCCCTGCAAACTCACGTTCACACTGGAGGCATATCTCAGGCCATATCCAACTGTGCCTCGTATATATCTCAATACATGCTTTACTGCTATCTAGTGAGTCTGTCTTGGCTGACTCATGGATTAACTAGGCACATTCGCTACATAGCATATATCAGGTCCGATGTTAACCAGATACATCAATGATCCAATTAGTTGTCAGTACACATGTGGATCAATCTCGTCTAAATCATCATTATTTATTATTTCGTCAAATCCATCACCATCGATGTAGACGTGGATTTGCATTCTGTCATACTGAACTTCTTTAATATCCCCATTGTATATTTTCCTTGACTTAGGAAAAATCTCATTGTTCCTCTGTCATACTTCTTGTCCCAAGAAGTATTGCATTATACTCAAATCCTTCATCTCGAAATCATAATTCGAGGCTTGCTTGTATCCAACAACATGCTTTCCTGAATAAGTCATCAAAATCAGGTTCTCGTCACCATAATGTAATAGTATAGGTTTGGATCAACAACACTCTTGCTGAAACCCAAACTCATCAAGAATCCATCTATATGATGTAGTTTCCAACTCATGGATGGTAGTATAGATGGAAGTGCATCGAGCTACTAGATCAATATGTCTCATCATAGTTTACTCCCTCTACTTGTGATAATCCTTTGACTACAAGTCTTGTTTTGTATTTCTCAACATTTCCATCAGCTGCATGTCTTTATGTCTCTCGTAGAGTTTGTCAAGCCTAGATAGGCCTTTTATGGCCTACTGCAAAGTCTCTGGAATATCAATTGGAACAACTGGATCAACTAGGATCAATAATTGTCTCCCTATGAACTGCTGAAGGGGAGAAGGTATTTGTCTTTTCCTTCTTCTCAAATAGTTTTGACTCCCTTCGAGTCAAGTGACTCCCTTTGAAGTCTTGAAGGAAAAACATCTTCCTTTGTTGTTAACCTGTCTCGAACAAGGAAACAAACGAAAGGAAACAAGACAAGAATATCTCCTAGAGGAGATTCATGAGTACATCTCTAGAATCAAAACAATTTAAGGGTTGTTGTCACAACTACAACACCTACTTGTAATGTAGCATGATAATTAAAACAATCAAAGCTGGAGTCTTCACTTCTAGTGTGTTGTTCTTCTGTATATACTGAGATCCCTCTGGATCCACGATTGCACCAAGGGTTCCTTCCTCCTGCAAGTACCCTTATGACAATGATGAAAATAATATATATACAAGTGCATATTTGAGAGTGTACACCAATGAAGGTTATGCTTGTTTGTCAATGTCATGATGATTAATGACATTCCTCGCTTGTTTGTCATAGAATAGAAGGCACATTATGTTTTTGTAGCTTCATGTGGCCATCTGCCACTACTACATTCTATAAACAGACTTGTTTGCCCCTGTAGCCACTTATACAAGTCTTTGAATAAACCTTGTAGCTCAAGACTGTAATCAAGGCTTTATTGTCATTTGTAGATGACATAAGTAATAATGAGAATCTCCTTGTTGTCAACCAATGTCTTGATTGTCTGAAATACCCTTAAGCTACTAGCACAAATATTTAAGACCAAAAACTTCAAGCAACCACTGTTGTTGTCTTTTAGATCCATTAATGATGCAATACAAAACTTGTGCAAGTCAGAATATAATATTGCAAATGGATTTTTGAAGGAGCTCTCTGCTCTGGTTAGTATCAACACTTATTTGCCTATGAAAATACCCACATAAGAGGAATTTTGTGCCCAACATGACAAGGAAGGGAATATCGTTGAAGCTAACACTATCCATTGTAGTGATCCAGATCTTACGTTGGTGGCCCATTCCCATCACCAAAATGATGCGGATGACCATTGACCCTTGATCAATTATCACGTGGGCTTGATCGAACCAATTGCCAATGCATACAAAAATGTTTCTATCTTGGAAGAAAAATTGGGATACAAAAATTATCTGCGCATAAGAAGCCCACACTTGATCCTCATGCAGAAGTGAAGAAACCCTTGCCCTGTAACGAAGCACCATTTTGTTGAAAAAGAGTATTGTGGTCGATCAATGGTCAAGAAGAGCTCTCTCTGCATAGGTTGATGAAGGATCAAAATCCAAAATCCAAAATCAACTCAGCATCCCAACCTCAATTTTGTCTTTATGGTTTTGAAAGATAATGCACCAAACGATAAATTGGAATGGCTCGAGTACAGGGGTTTATGTTTTGTTTTTAGACAAAATCTTGAGCCTGCAATAAATGTGTGTGATGCTACCCTAAAGAGACACAACCCAAATTGAATAAAGTCCAATGTTGAATCATTTTCTATGGACTCCATCTGTCAAAATTACACATCCTGTATATTGCCAGCGAATCGGGACACCCGTGTAGATGAAAGCAATTTTCCATCTTGTGGAACCTAACGTAGACCTCACCATTCCTTTGCCAAAGTTTCATCCTTTCGCTATAGTCTTCAAGTCAAATGGACAACGCTATTATGGGTGGATTTACAGTGGTGATAGCATCTCGTGAATCCAACTCTTTGTTAGGAACAAAAATGCAAGATGCATCTCTCCTATGACCAATGCTCAGACCTCCATTTATATCCTATAACTAGATTTTCAGCAGCATGTTTATAAATGGCATCAGGGGTGCAAGAGGACATTCTATGGCGTGACAAAATTTTGCAGTAGTCCTCTACAGGAGTGGATAGAAATTTCTTGTTGCAGATATTACCCAAGGTTGCAGCCTTTGGATGACATGTTTGATGTATAGGTGCTCAGTTTAATATTCAACCAAGAAGTGATGGAGATGTTATCACATATAGTTTTCAAGGGAAATAGGTCATCCAAGTCCGTGGTCTGCACAGGAAGTGTCCAAGCACAACATTCAAAAGCAGTCCATTTCCTGCTTGAAATATAGGCAAGCAGACACGTTCATGTTTCAACGACGGAGATCAAAGTTTAGCGGCTCTCGGACAATCAAAGTTTAAAAGTTGCGTAAGGATTAACGACTAGCCAAGCGTCCTGAAGTCCCGAAGTAAATCTGAGCCATTGAAGGCTGAGGACGCGCGTTGACAGATATAGCACTTCAGAAATTTGGCACTTCGGAGAATTGCGCAAGAAAGAAAGAGAAAAATCTCGAAGCCCGAACTCCCAAAGTGAATCTCGGTCGTCCAAATCAAGAGGCCACGCATTACCAGATCTCTCACTTCAGGAATTTGACACTTCAGAGAATTACGCGAGAAAGCAGGAGAAAACTCCCGAAGCCCGAACTCCTGAATTAAATCTCGGCTATCCAAATCAAGAGGCCACGCGTCACTAGATCTCTCACTTCGAGAATTCGACACTTTAGAGAATTGCACAAGCAAGCAGAAGAAAATTCTGGAAGTAAATCTCGACCGTCCAAAACAAGAGGACACGTGGAGGCAAATCTTGCAGATTCGAGAATTAGGCACTTCAGAGAATTGTGCGAACAAGCAGGAGAAAACTCTCAAAGCCCAAACTCCCGAAGTGAATCTCGACCGTACAAATCAAGAGGCCATGCGTCACTAGATCTCTCACTTTGAGAATTCAACACTTTGGAGAATTGCATGAGCAAGCAGGAGAAAAATCCCGAAGCCCAAACTCTCGAAGTAAATCTCGGTCATCCAAAACAAGAGGACACGTGGAGGAAGATCTCACACTTCGGAGGATTGCACGAACAAGCAGAAGAAAAAGGCCCGAAGCCCGAACTCCCAGAGTGAATATCAGGGTCCATCTAAGAGCGATGCGTGGCAACAAAACAGGGCTTTCCCAAATCACAGACCACAACAGATCAACGACCACACTTCATTGCGGGGATGGAACATGCTTGAACGATAAATTTCTAGAGCGGTCCCACAATTGAAACCATGATATGACGAAAGGGATATGTGGCAGAAGGTGGTGGATTGCGGGCTTAAAAGCAGTGTGGATCCAAACCCCCTTTGACGACGTCGTAATCATGTGCTTATTTAGTGTCAGATTTGAGAGAATCACGTGGTCTTCCCCTAGTCGTTAGGCCTCATCCCGATCCCAAGAAAAGATCAGTGAATGAAGCAAGGGAGTGGTGGTTGAAACCTCGACTCACCCCGTAAAAAGAAAGCATGCAGGGTCTGGCCGTAGATACAAGAATTTCATCCCAAGGTACCACAGGGGGCAGTTGCTCCAACAAACCCATGTTGATCTGACTTGCCTTCTAACAGAATAAAGACCCACGTGAAGAGCCCTATGATAGGAGTGGCCAACCAATATTCCTCGCTATTGACCACCGTTCTGAGTATAAAAGCAGGGGATCCAAACTAAGCAAAGGGGGGGTTCAGAGGCTGGAGAGCCGAGAGAGTTTTAGGAGCAGGGCTTTGTATTTTTCAGTTGTAATCATGAGGGGCATGGTTTGCAAATATTATGTTATTGAAGATTCCTTTAAGTTGTTTTTATCAGACTGTCTTCTTCGTTTACATGTTGTTATGATTTTTTTCTTGTCTGGATGTAATCTCTCTGATCTATGGATTCCGAAGGCGGTAGAGGATCTGTTGTCATCTTACCCATCTTTCATGGTTCATCACTCAAACATTTTCTGTTTTCCTTCTCGTCTGGAGGTAGCATCTTTGATCTATGGATTCCTAAGGCGGTAGAGGATTTGCTATCATCTTTCCCATCTTTCATAGTTTATCACTCAGACTCTTGCTGTTTTTCTTCTTGTCTGGATGTAGCATCTCTTTGATCTATGGATTCCTGAGGCGGTAGAGGATCTATTGTCATCTTGCCCATCTTTCATGGTTTATCACTCAGATGCTTATTGTTTTTCTTCTTGTCTGGATGTAGCATCTCTCTGATCTATGGATTCCTGAGGCGATAGAGGATCTCTTGTCATCTTGCCCATCTTTCATGGTTCATCACTCAGACATTTTATGTTTTTCTTCTCGTCTGGAAGTAGCATCTTTGATCTATGGATTCCTGAGGCGGTAGAGGATATATTGTCATCTTGCCCATGTTTCATGGTTTATCACTCAGACACATTATTTCTTCTTTCTCCTCATCACCACATAAATCCTTTCGTTTGATAGGCAGTTTAAATGCCTTCATTAGTCATGATACTTATGACTCCATAGCCCAACGGTCCTGAACTGATCTGCAGCTACCTCTGCCATCTTTTCCTCTCTCTATAGTCTTACTGATCCACCTACTCAAACCATTTCAATGCTTTTACATTTTGATGGGTAATGGGCTTATCCTCTTGCAGTCGGAGGGTGATTCTCAGTGCTAACATTCACGGCATCATTGTCGGGGACGAAGGTGAAGATATCTTCCCTGGGAGAACGACAACAAAGGGATCTAGTTTTAGATGGTGAACTGAAGCTGGATACATTTTTCTGACTGCTTATCTTTCACCATGGTGACTCCATTGTTCCGAAATCTATTGGCGACTCCACTGGTTTGAAATGGACAAGATTTTAGCTCAGAGGTATGCTTTCTGTGATTTTTCGAAGATAGTTGGTTTCTCTAATCCAGTGCCTAGTAGAGATGAATGGGAAAGTAGCCTTCCTAAATTTCGAGGAGAAGAGTGGGAGGTACTAGCTCAACATTTGCTAGATTTTCACGATTTTATTCATCAACTTCATATTGTGCATGGAGATGTTCAGATTAAGCTTTTCAGGTATTCATTAGAAGGGATTGCTCATGATTGGTGTCGATCTCTTCCCATTGCAAGCATCAACTCTTTGACAGGTTTTCATGCAGCTTTCAATTCATTTTGTAAAGAGTATTTTTCAGCTGAGTATCTTTATGAAAACTGTTGTGATGAGTTTTCTTTGCTTCATAAAGATTCTTCTAGTCACGAAAACTAGATTTGTGATGAAGCATTTATTGTGGAAGAAAGAATTTTCCATGAATGTCAAGAGGTGTTGAATGATATTCACTATGATATAAATAACATAGAAACATTTGGCATCACATCATATGTATCTGTCATTTATGAAGATCAACATGTCTCTTTTGAATATCCTAATGTCGAGGAGCAAGTGTATTTTGCAGTAGATATTTATCCTGACTGTGAAGCTGAGATAAATGATAAGCTAGTTAAAAAAACTAGGGAAGATTCCTCTCTGTTTTTTCCTAGCTTTTCAGAATTGAAGGCAGATTTTGTTTGTTTCTCTTATGAATAAAATGCAGAGGATATTTTTGTTCTTGAAACAGATGTTTCTGGCAGCCCTGCTTATGATGAAGAAGTTGTTTTATATACTAACCAAGAACAACCAATTTTTGATGAATATCCCAGTGAAGATGATAAAGAGAAGAGCTTCTTCATGGATTCTTTGGAACCTCATAGCATGGTTCCTATATATGATGATTATGAATTTGATCCTTGGGAGGGCCATGAAAGAGAAAAGGAAGAGCTAAATGTGCAACTTATCTCATCTCCAACACTTGTAAATGAGTAGATGTCACCTGGGATTAGCAAGCCTTCATCAATCCTTTATCCACCTATACATACTGAGAACATCAAACAACATGTGAGCAATGATGAAATGAAGGAGGTCACCTTTTACCAGTTTAGCATGTATTGTAATAAAATTTATGACCCTGTAGGGGAGTACATGGAGTTGCATTTCCTCAATATACTTAAGACTTCAAGCTTTATCTTACCTTCACCATTGGGAGGTAATCTAAAGGATATAATTAATTTGTTGTCATAGTTTTATTGTCCCTTGCTGATCAGTGACAGAGTAAATAAGTTTTTAGTTAGGAGGTTACTTGAATGGCTCTGGTGGAAGTTTGTTTTCACCTAGCGCATTGTAAATCAATTAGTGTAGGATTGTACATAAATAAGCTCCTTCTGGAGCATGTGTGTTTGATTTTTTTTGTAAGTAGAGAAGTGTACATATCAGCTTGTTGTCTTCAACAAGATGTATTTAATCTCGACTCCACAACCCAACAACTAAGGCACTAGAATTGCTTGTTCTTGGCAGCTCATAGGGAGCATGCCATCCCCTGTGGAGCCAAATGTTATCACATATAGTTGTCAAGGGTAGAAGATCGTCCAAGTCCATGGTCTACACATGAAGTGTCCAAGCACATCATTCAAAAGTAGTCCATTTCGGGCTTGAAATACAGACAAGCAGACACGTTCATGTTTTAACGACGAAGATCCTGTATACAGTTCAGATTAGCGGCTCTCGGACAGTTGGAGTTTAAAAGTTGCGCAAGGATTAACGACTAGCCAAGCATCCTGAAGTCCCGAAGTAAATCTGAGCCATTGAAGGCTGAGGACGTGCGTCAACAGATCCAACACTTCAGAAATTTGGCACTTCGGAGTATTGCGCGAGCAAGCAGGAGAAAACTCTCGAAGCCCGAACTCCCGAAGTGAATCTTGGCCGTCCAAATCAAGAGGCCATGCATCACCATATCTCTCACTTCGAGAATTTGACACTTCAGAGAATTACGCGAGAAAGAAGGAGAAAACTCCTGAAGCCCGAACTCCTGAAGTGAATCACGACCGTCCAAATCAAGAGGCCACGCGTCACCAGATCTCTTACTTCAGGATTTCGACACTTCAGAGAATTTCACGAGAAACTAGGAAAAAACTCTCGAAGCCTAAACTCCCGAAGTAAATCTCAGCCATCCAAAACAAGAGGACACGTGGAGGCAGATCTCACAGCTTCAGGAATTCGACACTTCGGAGAATTATGAGACCAAGCAGGAGAAAACTCCTGAAGTGAATCTTGGCCTTCCAAATCAAGAGGCCACGCATCACCAAATCTCTCGCTTTGAGAATTCAACACTTCAGAGAAGTGTGCGAGCAAGCAGGAGTAAAATCTTGAAGCCCGAACTCCCGAAGTAAATCTCGGCCGTCCAAAACAAGAGGACACGTGGAGGTAGATCTCGCACTTTGAAGGATTGAACGAACAAGCAGAAGAAAAAGGGTCGAGGATCGAACTCCCAAAGTGAATCTTAGGGTCCATCCAAGAGCGACACGTGGCAGAAAAAGTAGGTCTTTCCAAAATCATAGACCACAACAGATCAACGACCATACTTCATTATGGGGACAGAACATGCTCGAACGATAAATTTCTAGAGCGGTCCTGCAATCGAAACCACGGTATGACGAAAGGGATATGTGGTAGAAGGTGGTGGATTGCGGGCTCAAAAGCGGTGTGGATCCAAACCACCTTTGACGGCCTCACAATCACGTGCTTATTCAACGTCAAATCTGAGAGAAACATGTGGTCGCCCCCTAGTCTTCAGGCCTCGTCTCGATCCCGAGAAAAGATCAGTTAATGAAGTAAGGGAGTGGTGGTTGAAACCTCGACTCACCCTGTAAAAAGAAAGCATGGAGGGTCTGGTCATAGATACATGACTGTCAACCCAAGGTACCACAAGGTGCAATTGCTCTAGTAGACCCATGCCGATCCGACTTGCCTTCTAACAGAAGAAAGACCCATGTGAAGAGCCCTATGATAGGAGTGGCCAACCAAGATTCCTGGTTGTTGATCACTGTTCTGAGTATAAAAGTAGGAGATCCAAACTAAGCAAAGGGCGGGGGAGAGCAGAGAGAGTTTTAGGAGAAGGGCTCTGTATTTTTCAGTTGTAAGCCTGAGGGGCATGGATTGTAAATATTATGTTATTGAAGATTCCTTTAAGTTGTTTTTATCAGACTGTCTTCTTAGTTTACATGTTGTT
>ML789054.1:150086-178864 GCA_009831015.1 Picea engelmannii | reverse complement strand
AAACATCATGTAATGAATAGAAGACTAATAAATGAATATTGACCATTTTGATAACTAAATGGTAATGTGCAGGATGCAAAGGTTCATGATCCATTATGAACAAACAAAAAAAAAGTTTTCTATTAAAGCATGCTGCTGTATTCCAAAAAAAAGGTTAGGGTGAGGCCTAACCAAGGTGTCTCAAGGAAAAGAGCAGGAAGATCTCAACATGGAGTAAATTGCAAAAGCAGAGAAAAGACATCGAGGCCTTAGAAATAACTTAGTTGGGATGAAAAGTCCCAGGCGATGTAGAAAGAATTTGAAGAAGGGGAGAGCCCTCAATTCTTTTCTTGCTGTGTATTATGTTTTTCTCTGGGATGAGAAATCTAGTACGCTGATGGAAGTAAATGTTTTGACACCATAGTGATGAGGATTGTATTACTGCAGAAACAATTGAGAACTGTCGGTAATGCACTCATGAAAACATTAAGGATAATGTGATGAAGTGCATACAAATATGCTAGGACATGTTTGAAAATGTTTTATTAATTTAAATGCTATGGTACTTGCATTTTTAATTTACATGATGACTAATGTGTTTATGATGTGTGTCATGTGTAGAAAGAAATAGATTGGAACCGTTGAGAAAGACAACTGCCAATAATGAACAACCTCAATCAGAGGATGACTATGAGAAGGTTCTTATTGAAAGATTGTTGAAGGGAATTTAAAAGTCCTCATGGAGCACCACTGATGGGATAAGATTAGAGGGGGTGCTAACAGCCAAAACATGTATAAAAATGTTCATGCCTATGTGGCACAAGGTATGAAGGGATTGGGTAATAATCCTATGCCAATGCCAAGTAGGGTATGATTCAGGAAGGAGAACCTGAATGATGGAGGTGTGAACCTTTGATAGTAAAGATTGATTGTAACCCTCGGAAGAATTCATGAAATGATATATCATGAATACATGGACCAATCAAGGAACGATTGGAAACAAAAGTGCTTATAGATAACATGTTGCATGTAATTGCTTCAAGGAAATGCATGTTTGCATAAAGGACATACAATGGATTTCCCATTGAGGAAGGAGGACCTTCCAACATTTCTACTTACATTGTATAGGTGTTAGAGAAAACAAAATTTGGGTGGCCATGAGTGTTGGAACCCTGGTTATTAATAAAGGAAGAATGCTTAAAGGCATGCATGTGAAAATTTTGAGTCTCATGTGTACTGATTTGGGATCGTGATCATTGTGTAGCTGGAAGCATAGTCCTGCTGTAAAAATGAAATAAAATGAATAAGCCATGTGGTGAAGAGGTTGGTTAAATTACAACACACCATGGCCAAGAACCTTTCATAAACTGTGACAAACTTGAAATCAATGCAAGAGTGCGTTGGGTATGAACGTGGCCATGAATATTGATGCATTTGTTAAATCCTTTGAAATGTTGAATTACATTTTGAAAGGTTTGGTATGTTGAAATGAGGCATAAGCAAGGAATGGGACTCCATTTTCATGTTTTTATAGATGTGATGAACTGTTAGTATGCATGGTTTTGAATATATATATATATATATACATGGATGCATGGAAACTAACAATTTGTTTGGCTGATTGAAGTTGAAAGTGCAGGAAGCAAAGGGGTCTTAGATATGGAAGAATTGTAAGCCCATAAGAAGACCAATTTCCTGCTGAGCCAAACCGCTATGGGAAGGAAAGTCCCATAATTATGAATCTGGTTCCTGTGCAAAACAAATATGAGAACAAAATGTGGAATTTGGAAATCTGCGGATGACATATTTAAAAGAAAATTTTTGAATTTAAAAATTTATGATGTCGCATGAATTTCTGTATACCTATGATACAGGTGAAAGGGAAAGATCTTCAAAGAGTGCAGAGATGAGAAAACGAGCTCTCGGGTTTGAGGGAAAACTGTAAGAAAGAGTATAATCCGATCACATGAAATAGAGACTGACTTGAAAGAAGGAGAGTAACCTTCATCCCTATCTATGATTGAGTCAGGAGAAGGAGAGTAACCTTCGTCCCTAACTATTTCTATGCTAGGAGAAGGAGAGTGACCTTCATACCTAACATTAGCTGATCCAGAAGGCTGTCAAGCTGTAAAATCATGAAAAATGGCTACTGCTGAGCCATGAGAACCCCGTGGTAAGCCATGATTACCTAGAATATGTTGTGTTGAGGTAACACAAGCTGGAGGGATGCCTTGGCAGAGCAAGTCCAAGGGACGCCTCGACTGCAAGAATCGATAGAGTCTCTGGAATTCTTCCTGTGCGAGAAAACCTTGGCAAGGCAAGATGGATCACCCAAGGGACTATATAGAAAAGAAGGGGATGCATGAGCCTGGGCCTGGAGGGTGAGTGACCACAAGGAACATGAGACCTTAATAGTTCTTGTAAACTATAGATTGGGATCATGCACATGATGGGTAGTTCTTCCCGTGCAAGAAAACCTTGGCAAGGCAAGATGGATCACCCGAGGGATTGTATAACAGAGAAGGGGATGCCTAAGCCTAGGTCTGGAGGGTGAGTGACCGCAAGGAAGATGAAACCTTGATAGTTCTTGTAAACTATTGATGGGGATCATGCACCCAATGGGTGTCAAGGAAAAAAAATGAGCTTGGATAACAAAACAACCATGTGGATACAAATCCAAAAATTGCGCAGATAATTATTGTGCTAAGATTATGAAATTTTCCTAGAAATTTTATGCAATGTTTTCGCATAAGAATATGATTAATGTTCTTGTTGTCCAAGAATTATTGAAAGCGGGTGGCCAAGATTTAAGGTCTGAAAAAAGACCTGACCTAGGAAGAAGGATCAAGATTTCTGAAACAGCTGAATGAGAAAGGCATGACAGGTGTTTTTGAGAAAGAACATCGAGGACGGTGTTCCTTTAAGGGGGAGGGAATTGTAACGCCCTTGTTTCCCCCATCTTGTAATTAATCATAAAATAGGATTACCATGCTAAGTCATGTGGACAATGTAAATGTATTATTGTTAAACTGCCCATAACTGACTATTGGGGGTGAAGCCTTGAAGTACGAGCCATGATATCTCTAGAGGAAATAAATCAATTAATGAAGAAAGGACCAGTGGTTGAATTATCAACCACCCCCATGAATGGAAGCATGGTCTAACTACAGGATGTCAGCTTGAAGTACCAGAGAGACCTACAGACCCGAGCTTCCTTCTGACAGAAGGAACAAGACATGTCAGAAACCTTCCAGAGGAGGGAAGGTAAGATACATATAGAGACACAACAAGAGAGGAGACACGGGGATGAGAGAAAAATCTCATAAGGGAGATGTGAGAACCCAAAGGAAGTGCCAAGAACATGGCTTGAAGGACCTGAATGAGAGCTTGATGTTGAGGAAGCATCTGATAAACCTCGCAGGGTTGCTGTGACAGAGAGAGTTTCTCTGAGAGACAGCGTAAATTCCCTAGTGATATCATGGCTTGGAATGGGGGTGGCCAGAGTGCTAAGAATGAATGCCTCTGAGCCTATGGTTGGGTGGAAAGACGCACACCCACAGTCAGTTGGTTGGATGCAACTTGTAATAGATAAGTGTTCTCATACCCTATGAAATTAAGCTGTAATTATGTAATGAAAAGGGATATACTGTGAAGGACCCAGGGATGTGTATGTGTGCTTAATGGTTATACTGTGTCTCTTTATTCTTGTTTAAATTGTGTATTTAAGTAAGTATGGATTGGACATGTTTTGTATTCGTAAATGCTTGTGCCCTGTGGTGGCTTAATCTAGATCCACAAACTATGAGTTCGTCGACCTTGGGCACAATTTCACGTACGCATGTCGACTCTCCTAGTCGTTCTGTGTCCCTTGGAGGAGGGAGTATATTAAAGATCATGAGAGATAGTGCACATATGCGCATGCTCTCTACGAGGTAGGCATAGACCGAGAACCACTTAAGTTCTAGAGTTGAAGAATGAGCATAAGGGGTGTGCGGAAGGATTCTTCCAAGCATTAAGTTCAAGAGAAAGAGCGCAAATATCTTAAGCCTTTCAGAGCTAACGAAGCTCAGGAAGAACAATGAGGTTGAAGTATTGAAAGGGAAGGACCCTTGTTTGGAAGATGAATGGATGACATTTGTTTGGAAGAAGCTACGGTCTGTTGTGACCGTTGGGTACGGGTAAGAGCATGGGAGTTAACCCTGTAGTCATTCGGACTTCGTGAGTTCATCGTAAGGGAGGTAAAATCATCGAAGTCCCAAAGTCCCGAAGTTAACTTTGAGACTTATATTTGAGGATGCCCAAGAACCGTTCCGACCATTAGATCTAGGAGGTAGACGATAGTCAAGTTACTAGAACTACCCATGACTTAAGAATCTGATAGCGGAGATGGATGCGAGCTGTTTAATGGGAGGAGAGGCCATCCCGGTCGTCAGATCAACTCAAATACTCACTGGAGCTACCAAATCAAACACCAGCCGCTCGATTTAATTGACGATTGGGAATCATTGCGGAGTGCAAAGGTGAATTTAGTTGACCTACTAGTTCACGGCTCGTAATCAACCCATTTCATTGATCTCGTTGGGGATGGAAGATCAACGAATAGGATTAGATTGGAGTCGAGCGAGCACTTCTCATATTGCGGAGGTGGGACCCCACAATCACTGTGAACTGTCGATCTATGAATGGAGATCAAGGGTGGGGAATCATTACGGAGCGCGAAGGCGAAAGTAGCAGACGTGCTAGTTCACAGCCCGCAATTCACCATTACCATTGATCTCGTCGGGCTGGAAGATCAATGACTCCAGTTCAACCAAGTTGGGTGAGTACTTCCAGATTGCGGAGGTTGAGATCTCTGATAAAGAGCATTCACATTGGGACCCCACAATTGCTGTGAACCATCGATCGGTGGACACCTCGGTATCAGTCGGATCATGACCACCAGACCTTGAATAGTTGCAATATGGGTGGTTGTGATCCCTTTTGGAAATTTGTGGAGTAACGGAGTCCCTTGGTACCATCGGTCTGAGAGAATCAAAAAGCTCATAAGAGATAACATTTTCAAGAGCGAAGATGGGACCCAAGATAGTCAGACTCGCAGGAGGAACGAAGGCTGAGGCCTTTGAACGTCTACCAGACTCTTGCAAGTAGGAAGAAGTCAAAAGATCAGTAGGAGGAGTGACAACAACCATTAAATCGGTTGCGGGGAGAATCCTGGACCGTTAGATCAACATCCAGGGAAGCAGAGGAGAAGTCCTGGGAAGGAACAGATCCTAACTGTCGGATCTGAGCACAAAGGGACGTTATTCATCCAATCTAAGATAAAGTGCATGATTTTTAACGTTTGTGTGCACGAGAGGGTTGACTGGCCAAGGTCCCGAAGTCCCGAAGTGAATTGGGACTGTTCATCACCAAGAGGGACAAGTGGCGCAATATTTACAACTCCTGAGTGAGAGCTTGTGGTCAAGGAGAGAGAAAAATCGTCGAAGACCCAAAGTGGATCCTGACCATTGATCACCAGGTGACACGTGTCAGCAGATCAGTAACTTAGGAGAAATCACTTCAAGAGTTTCAGTCAAGAGTTGAAACTCCCGAAGCTCGAAGAGCCGGAGAGCCGAAGTGAATCACAACCGTCAGATTGAAAGGGACACATGGTAGAGATCCGTTGTCCTTGGATGAAAGCAACCTGAAGACCCAAAGAGAATCTAGACTGTCAGATCCAAAGGGCACATGGAGACCGATCGCGAACTCTGGGAGAACGCGATGGATAAGAGTTTAAAATCACCGAAGCCCAAAAAACCAAAGCATTTGGGTGCCATCGATCTAAAGGAGGACACATGTCATTAGATCATGAACTCCGGATAGAATGTTCCAAAGGAAATGAAGCAAGGAGCATTTAAGTTTGAGATGTCCAAAGGCCGAAGTCTCGAAGTGGATAAAAGCCGTCAATTTAAGGTGGACGCGTGGCGCCAAATATTGCACTCTGGGTACGAATACTCTGGAGGAAATTAGAGGGTGAGAGCATCGGAGTCCCGAAGTGGAATCTCAACCATTGATCGAGAAGGGGGATGAAGGTCATTGATCCGGTCTTGGTTGAAAAGCGCTAATGACCCGAAGTAAGCCTCGATCGTCCGATTCAAGTTGACACGTGACATAAATCCGCATACTTCGAGGGGAATTAAAAGTTGAGACTTGAGACTCCCAAAGTCTGGAATCACGAAGTGATCAATGCCATTTATTAAAGAGGATGTGTGGCAGGAAATCTGTCACTACAGTAGAAGGTAAGGGTTGAGAGTTGAAACTCCCGAAACCTAAATCATGAAATAAATCACAGCTGTTGATTTAGAAAGTTTAGATCTGATCCGTAGATTCAGAAAGGATATATTTGAGCCGTCAAGTTCAGAAGCACCGTCAAGGTCATGAGATCAACAATCCCATCACATTACGGGGACTGAAGGTGCATGAACTTTAAAAAGTTGAGGGCGGGCCGTAATTCAGACCACGGTTTTGGAGAAAGCACACATGGAGCCTCAAGGTGAATTGCGGGGAAAAAATTAGTTTGGTTTCAAACCACCCTTGGCCACGTCCGCAATCGCGTGGTTACGTAAGGCCATCACCCAAGGTCATATCAAGGAAGGGGCTTATTAGAAAAGGATCTAGCACCCGGACTCTGATATTTTGCTGGCGCGAAGAGGATGGTCGCAGGTACCTTTAGACCTGCACCATGAAGTCGAAAGGGTCTACATCTAATTATAGAATGATACCATCAAGGTCTCAGAGAGTCGTTAGGATCTAGAATCAGAGATCCTTGACCGGGAGGTCAGACTGGTTCCCCAACCTTCCAAATTAGAAACCATGGATGGAGAATCTATCCTTTAAGAAAAGCAAATTTTTTTATGCCTCGTCGTGGTTGTGTTACAAAAGGACTTGGGCGACCTGCTGTGAGCTTAATCAATGGAAAACAAGATGACCAATAATTTGACCAAAATCACGATATGTGTTCATCCTTAAAAGAAAACAGAAAAACCTTGAGCCGAGGATCAGTCAAACAAGACACTAAGGAAAATCAAATCATTGATCGGAAAGGGGAATTGACTTTATCAACCAGAAGGGGGAAAAAATCTTAGGAATGGTGTGCAGAAAAGAGAGAGGCGAAGCAGGGGTACAAACTTGGGTTTTCACAACAAACACATATGACCTTTGACAACTTTATGTGATAAAATTTGGCTCCACAGGGGATGGCATGCTTTCTGCGAGATACCAAGAACGCGCAGTTCCAGTGCCTTAGCTTTTGGTTTATGGAGTCACTTATTAGTACTGAAAATAAAAAGAAAGTGGTAATTACAATGGTGGAAATCCAATCACGACTTAGAGAAAATACTTTTTTAGAAAATTCCCATTGACAGGGCCACCCAACACTTCGAAATCCTCCAAGTTCTGCAATTTATAAGTGTTGTTTGAAATACCTCAGATATCTTGAAGTGACCAATCCATAAGGCTTCAAATTTACCATGTTTTCCTTTGTCTTGCTTGGGCGCATCCCATTTGAGCACCAGATATCCCAGTTGAAAATCTTCCTTGCTCGCCCCCTTGTCAAAAGCTCATTTTATTTTTTGCTGATGGTCCTGAGCTTTATCAAGCAACTGCTCCCTAGTCTATTATACTTATACTAGCTGTTGTATTCTCTTGACCATATCATCAGGTTCTCCTTAGTATTCCTGGAGGAATTTGGCCACAGGCAAGGCAAGATGAGTAGGAAAGATAGCCTCAACCCCATATACAAGTTGAAAAGGGGACATGCCAAGTGACCTTTTGGTTGTAACTTTGTCATCCCATAATGCAAACTTCAACTTTGAATCCCATGCATTCTTGTTGTCTTCTAACAACTTATTGATGATATTTATGAGGCTTTTGTTGGAAGACTCTGATAAACCATTTCCCCGAGGGTAGTAGGGAGTAGATTGGATTAATGTAATCCCATACTGCTCACAAAAATTAATTAATGGTTCAGCTTTGAAAGAGGTAACATTGTCTGTAAATCATGCTTGGACAAATGAATCTGGACATAATGTCTTCAAGGAAGCTTATGATTACCTTGTGGGAGGCACTCCTTGTAGGGATGGATTCTATCCATTTGGTAAAATAATCAGTGGCAGTCAAAAGCCACTTGTGCTGGCCACTTGAGGTTGGGTGGATATCTCCAATGAAGTCAAGACCCCACTGTTGAAAAGGTCCAGAAACCATTACAGGTTTCAAAGGCAAAGATTTGAGCTTCTGCTTTCCATCAAAATTTTGACACTTGACACAAGCTCTAATCTTTGAAAAAACATCAGTAAAAAGGTTGGGTGAGAAATACCCAACTTTGAGGATCTTATAAGCTATGGTCCTCCAAAAATGGTGCCCCCCACATGAGCTGTCATGAAAATCAATCATATCTCTTTGGGCCTCTTATGGATCCAAACATCTCAGTGGAACTCCCAGAGGATCCTTCCAGTACAAAAACTGATCAATGAGACAATATTTGATTGCTTTGAGTTTCAAAGCTCTCACCTTGTTTTTGTCCAAACCATCAAGAGGCCTAAACTTCTGTAGAAAATATATGATGTCTTTATACCAGGTGCATTATGCTAAGCTGAGGCTGTCATGAGAGTCTTTATCAACAATCTCAGTTTGCTGATTTTATGAGTGCGTGTTCATGAAATTAACACCCAACTCCTTGCAATTTGATTCCGCCAATAACCTGGCTAAACCTTGGACTTTTACCAATTTGGTGGGTTTTATTTCCAGGTCAAACTCCAGAATTTTGGCAATCCATTTGCTTCTCTTCCCATCTATATCAGGATGGATCAATATCTCCTTTACTGAGGCTGATGGGACATATGCAATAATATTTGAATGCAAAACGTATACTATGAAATCCTTGAGGTCTTTGACCAAATCATATGCCTGCTTCTCCATGATATTGTATCTCATTTCTGCATCCTTCAATGCTTTGCTGAAAAAGGAAATAAGCTGCTCTAACCCATTTGTATTTTTCTGTAGCAAAACAACAACCAATGTATCAGATGAGGCAAAAGAAAATATCAGAAATTCCTTAGAATAGTCAGGGTTGATGAGCACAGGTGCTTCATTCAAAGCCCTCTTGATCTGGTCGAAAGAATTTCTGGACTCAACAGTCCATTTCACTTCATTCCTCTTTCTAAGAATGGCTTCAATGTGTTTAACCAACTAAACAAAATTTGAAATGAACCTCCTCAGAAAGTTGATTTTACCCAAGAAAAACTGAACCTCTTTCTTAGATTTGGGAAAAGAGAAGGCCTGGATGGCTTCTACTCTGCTTGGATGAATTCTTACTCCTTCAGTTGACATAATATGCACCAACAATTTTCCCTCCTTCATAGCAAACAAAGATTTCTCAGGATTGAGGGAGAGACCAAACCTTCTGCACTTTAGGAAGACTTTCCTTATATGGTGACAATGCTCTTTATCAGACGTTGAGAATATTGTAATGTCATCCAAATAGATGACTACAAATTTATCTTTTTCCCCAACAAAAGCAATGTCCATGGCTCGCTGGAAGTTTGCTCCTGCATTCATCAATCCAAAGGGAATTTTATCATACATGAATGTGCCCCAAGGAGTAGTGAAGGCTATATTCTCTCTGTCTTCAGGCAGGACAAAGATCTGATTATAGCCAGAGAATCCATTAATCATAGACATCCTAGATGAACAAGTCACTCTTTGCAAAATGTGCTCCATTTTTGGCAAGGGGTAATTATCTTTTTTGGAGCTTCTGTTCAAATTTTGGAAATCGACACACAATCTGATTTTTTCATTTTTCTTCCTCACAGGAACCAGGTTAGCCACCCATTCTGAATATCTCAAAGGGATGATGATCTGTGCATCCAACGACTTCTTTACTTCCCTTTCCATAATAGGCAACAACAGGGGGTTTATCTATCTGGGTTTCTTCCTGAAAGGTATTGCCTCTTCTTTCAAAGGGATTTTGTGTTCAATGATGTTGGCATCATATGTTCTTAATTCTTCATATTTCCAAGAAAAAACATCAACAAATTCCCTCAAAAGCTTGACATACTCAACCCTTTGCTCCTTTGAAAGACTGCTAGACAATTTGACATACTTGGGATCCTCCTCTGTTCCCAAATTACATTAAGTCACATCAACCTCCTCAGTTAAACCTTTAACCTTTACAACAACATTTTTGTCAAACAATCTCTCCAAGGGGACAAGTCCCTTTGGAATATAGTTACTAGGAAACTGAACAATATGATGGTCAACAATTTTATTAAGAAAGACATCAACATGAGGGATTTCTTCATAATCCTGATCCTAATCAATATGCAAATCAGAAAATTCATCCACAGTCTCAAGAAACTTTTTTATCTCAATATCATCCTCAAATACCTTCCAATGTTTGACATTGTCAGGAATAGAGGGTCTATACTTTACTTCTACATCATACTTGAGCTTTGGGGGAAAAGGTACCCTGAAATTACTTGTTGAGACAACCAATGAATCTGCCATAGAGTTCTCCTCTCTTGGAACAAATGAGATATTAAAAGCCAAGAATAAACCACCAATCGTATCCCATACTTCATTTCTGTAGGCCCTTAACCTGGGATGCTTAGCCTGATACAAATTTCTGACCTGATGTACAATTAACTCAGCATCTCCAAATACTGCTAGCTCCTCAATCTTCATGTCCTCGACAACTCTCAAACCCAAAAGAAGAGCCTCATATTCTGCCACATTGTTTGTTGTTTCAAATTCAATATTAAAAGACAGAGATAAGGTCTCTTGGTTAGGGGAAATGAAAAATACCCGAGCCCCAACACTTTCCCTGGAAGAGGCTCCATCAAAAAACATTTTCCAAACAGAGATATTGGAAGGGGGGCTTCATAAGAGGTTATGTGATGCTTTCTTATTTCAATAGGAGCTTGGGGTCCATCAGTGAGTTGTAACATACTAGTTTCTAGATCAGTGTCTACTGCAAAAATGGGGTGGTTGGTTGGATTTGCTTCATCACTGATAATGTAAGCAAGTTGAGCTTCTTTGTAAATCCTTCTATGCTCTCCCCCAAACACAAGAATATTGGCATATGAAATATCCATCTGCAACGTGCCCCCCAGTATTTTAATCCAATATCTAGACAAGAGCATCCAAAACTTAGGGGCGACATCAACCACCACAATATCCATGACCACACTTTTCATTGGCAACTAGAACTAGGAAACAACCAAGTCTTTGATAACCCCGAGGCACTTCACCTTCCTGGAATCAAACGAGTACAGGTCATGGTAAGTTTTTGTAACCTCCAACTCGAGCTCCTCCATGAAAATCTTAGGCATGAGATTGCGAGATGCCCCTGAATCCATCAAGCAGTTTTGCAACACCTTATCATGGATGTTCAATGAGGTATAGAAAGGAGGGGAGGAGTCATCTCTATCCTCCACCAAAGGTCCTAGTATGACAATAGGTTTTTCATCTTGGAGGTTGACTGAATCCATGGAATAAGATGAAGGCTCAGGCTGCAACACTTTGGAGAGGTACCTTTTGAAATCCTCATTCATAACTAGCTCCAAGAAAGGTATATGGATCTTAATCTTTTGAATCTCATTCTCAAAGCTAAACGAGGAGGGAGGCTTCATAATCTCCTTCACTTTTGGGATAGGGCCTTTACCCATTGTCTATGGGTCTTGTGCCTCTTTTTCTTTGTTGTTAGCTGCCACCTCCTTATCAGAATGCTCTGTTCTAGTACGTTGCTCAGGAATGCCAGACTTTCCCTTTTTCTTCTTGGACTTGAGGTTGTATCTATTTGGATTGCCACTGGTCCTTTCCCCTTTTCTCATCTCATTTATTTGTCTGTCCATGAGGGACTCTTCATATGCAGACTGAGTTAAATGAGGAGATGAGGAGGTGTCACCAAGGCAATGGATTTCAAGATCACAATCTTCTTCTTCTCCTTCTTCATCAATAAACAGGTTATTTTGGAGAGGGGCTTGGAATTTTTGATCGTCCCTATCTCTATTTATTTGATCTCTCTGGAAGACCCAAGGCGAATTATTTGGTCTTCTGAAATTACCCCTGTTATCAACATTCTGGGGGTTCCTATAGCTCTGATTTCCTTCAAATTTCAATTTCTCTATTTATGCAGAAAGTGATTTTACCAGTTTTGTCAACTCATCCACTTGAGGGGGGGAAGCAGAGGAACCAGAGGTTGAAGCTTCAGACCTACCTTTTCTTCTGTCTCTATCAGCCTTACTCCTAAGTTTGTAAACTGCCAATATATTGGACTCTACTTCAAGGGATGCATCTTGCATATGAGCCAAGGAGGTAGCTCTTCTTTCTCTCAACAGGAGGCAAAACTTAGTGTCAAAAGCACCAGCATAAGTAATCTTAGTAGAGGTTTCTGTAGGCTTAATTTCAGTGGGAATCTTATTGTACATCTTATTAAATCTCTTGGAGAAGTCTGAAATAGATTCCCCCTCTTCTCTCTTAAGTGCCCCAAATTCTGTAATATAATAAAGGAAATATTTTTTATCCCCCCAATATATTAAGAATGAATCATCCATAGCCTCAATCCCATCAATATATCCAAGGGTTAATCCCCTGAAGCACTTCCTAACCTCACCATCAAGGATTTGTACAAAAACTCTCATCCACACATCTTCATCTCCAATGTTTTGATTATTTGCATAACTATAAAAAGCTGAAAGGTGTTCTTTTGTAGTTATGTCTTCCTCCCCTGTGAACTTGGGCATGTACTTAAGGTATTCTCTAGCTGGGAGAGCATTCATAGGCTGAGGTAAAGCAAGAGGGGCATATCTATCCGCCACTATGTCAACTATTCTATTTCTAGGAGGATTAGCACTTGCCATTTGGATGTGAACTATAGGAGAACAAGGGGAAGATGGAGTTTGGGCAGGTAGGACTAAAGCTGTGTTTATAGGAGAAAGAGGAAATGACTGAGTGTTGGAGGAGAATGGTATAGGGTTCAAAGGAAAATAATGCTCCCCCTCTTTAGATACAACAACTTTAATAGGGGGAGGAGTAGGAAAACCCAAAGTGGGAAAATATTCTAAGTTTCCGGGTCTAAACCATTTTACAATATCAGGGGAGACGGGAGTTTCAAAACTTTATCCTTCCAATTGAAGACTAGAAGGGGGAAATTCAACATGAAAGATTCCAAAATTCAAACTTCTGGAAACTCCAACAAATGATATAAAAGGAGAATTAGATACAACTACTGGAGTTTTAAAATAAGAATCATGTAAATTACCAGAATCACCCGGTACAATAGTTGAAAGCACTTCTTGAGAGGTCTTTCCTTTCTTGATAATATTTTCTAGGTCAGCTTTAGGTGTAGCCAGAGGCAGCTATGGAGTAGACCTCGTGTATCTACTTTTGGGAGCCACAACTGAAACAGTGGAGTCACCAGGTGCAAGTTACAATATTCAAGTTACTAATTTATGATGCACCTTCAGAATCATAATTTCTTTTTCGTTCTATCCCAGGGAAATGTCTTCAATTCATTCCATGACAGTGGCACCATGAATGTTAGCACTTAGAGTCACCCTCATACTGCGAGAGGATAAGCCCAGTACCCATCAAAATATTTGGTGGATGTTGGTTTTATGAGTGGAGGTCAAATGGACGAAACTCAATACAAGAATGATTTTAACACAGAAATTGGACAAGCAATGCACAGGGAAGTGAGGGCCTCATTAACTTCAGTTAGTGATTTGAGTTTAAGTGTGAGCAGAAGGAAGACTTAGTGAGAGAGGTGAATAAGACACTAAAATATGTCACAGTAACATAATAATCAAACCCACATTTTCATGCAACTACAACAACTCGAATAGATCCTCCATTTCCGAGCCTTTCAGCATAAGGGGAAATAAGGTAACAAGGAAGTTGACTAAAACTAGTCACATCACTAGTGTAATCAAACCTACATTACAATAGAACCACAACCCTCGACTGGATCCTCCACGCCCGAGTGTTTTAGCACAGTTTGAACAAAGAGATGAAAGAAGCTGACTTCTATTAATGCGAAAGTCTCAAATTTTATAACTAGAGAACAATTCTGGCATCAAAATTACACAGTAGGGACCTCGACTCAACAAGTTGACGACCTTAACAAAATCTTGAACTTATCTATTTATACTCAGATCAGTCCACAACTACCATGAGTGTGATTGGACCACTGCATTCAAATCCTTTCGTATGTGCCTTCTTCTGTTAGACTGTGCATGTATCCTCCTATCAGACGCAAACTTATCTCAGCATGGGTATGCAGGAAAATCCTTCCATAAGGGTACCTCAAGTTGACAGTTCTGTCTCCACAACCAGATCCTTCCATGCCTTCTATTTATGGAGTGAGTCGAGGTTTCAACCACCACTCCTTTTTCATTAACTATTTTTTCTCAAGATCGCGACGAGGCTTAATGTCTAGGGGGCGGCCCCACGCTACTATTGGATTGGACGTCTTACAAGCACGTGATTGCGGGACTATCAAAATCGGTTTGGATTCACACCGCTTTTGAGCCCGCAATTCACCAGCTTCTGCCACGTCTCTTTTTTACAATACCACGGTTTTGATTGCAGGTTTGCTCAATAATTTTAACGCTCGAGAAAGTTGCGCCCCCACAATGAAACGTGGCCGTTGATCTGGTCGTGATCTGTGATCTGGTCTCTCCTGCTAAATTTAGCGTCACCGTTGAAGTTTATCTGGCCGCTAACCTTAGGATCCTTTTCACCACGCTTTGAGATGACGCTAATTTTGGCGCTGAACAAGAACACTTCTCGGAGGATGATCTGACATGGAGGCCTGGCATCAGTATGCTAACTTGTTGCAGATGGAGGGGTGACACCTGTCACTCGGAAATAGGCTGAATACATGTCCAAAAATGCTTGAAATGAATTCCATGTGTCAGTGCTAGATGGATGCCACGTGTCATGACTGATAAGGGTGCCACATGTCTGCGCTGATGGCTTTCACTTACTTTGGACTTCGGAGCTCGAGAGGGGTCTGCATGTAGAGCTGGCATAAATATGGGCCTAGAGTGACGTGGTGACCTGAAACAAATGCTGAAGCGTCGAAGTGAATGACGACCGTCGATCTGAGGAGGACACATGACAATGATCGGTGGGCTTCGGGTGAAAACACTCCAGAGGAAAATGGGAGTGGAGTTGCTGAGACTCCCGAAGCTCGAATTCCTAAAGTAAATGATGATCGTCGATCTGAGGAGGACACACGACAATGATCGGTGGGCTTCAGGTGAAAACACTCTCGAAGAAATCGGGAGTGGAGATGCTGAAAATCCCGAAGCTTGAATTCCCGAAGTAAATGATGACCGTCTGATCTGGAAGGATGCGTGGCAGAGATTTGTAACTTTGGGTAAAAGAAGTTCGGAGAAAAGTGAGAAGGGAAACTTCGAAACTCCTGAAGCCTGAACTCGCGAAGTGAATCATGACTGTCCGATATGAAAAGACGCATGGCACTTGATATTTAACTTTGGGGCTTCTATCTGGCGCTAGACTTCTGTCTGGCACTAGACTTCACGCAACTTGGACCCACTAAATACACGTGAGTTGCGGATATGAACTTCTCTTGGGATCTTCGCCGTTGAAAATTGAATCCAGCCGCTACTTTCATTTTAAGCCCGAAATGGGCTGCTATGAATGTTGCGTTTTGTGCTTAAGGCTGATACCTGCGCAAACAAAGGAATTGGGCGACCTGCTGTGAGCTTAATCAATGCCAAACACGATGACCAATAATTCAACCAAAATCACGATATGTGTTCATCCTTAAAAGAAAACAGAAAAACCTTGATCTAAGGATCAGGAAACAAGACGCTAAGGAAAATTAGATCATTTATCGGAAAGGGGAATTGAGTTTATCAACTAGAAGGGGGAAAAAATCCTAGGATTGGCGTGCGAAAAAGAGAGAGGCAGAGCAGAGGTGGAGACTTGGGTTTTCACAACAAACACATACGACCTTTAACAACTTTAAGTGATAATAGGCACAATAGGGCCGACCTCAATAACTCAAAATATAATTAATAATTACCATATTAATCATCTTTTACATTAAGGTGGGGCCGACCTGTACCCTTTACATTACAAATAAGGTTACATGTAAGTTTGACTCTTGAACAATATATCAAGGGATATCATACACCCTCTAGTGCTGAGCCACTAGGGGTACAACCATATGTGCTCAGCCACATGGATGTCTCTCTATCTCACTGCGTCTCACAAGAGAACCACACTCACTAGTGCTTAGCCACTAGGATCACATTCACCTTTGCTCATCCACAGGCACGTCCAACTCAATAGATCTTCTTTCTCACCGCGTTACACAGGAGAGTCATATGGAGTTCATCATCTCAACTATTTTCTTAGAGGAGGCTAATACATTGTTTCATCTCTGTCTCAGAACAATGCACCCAGCTCATGGGATTTTCCACACGTTCACCTGTGCTCAGCCATAGGCACGTCCAAATCAACAGATCTTCTTTCTCACTACATTATATAGGAGAATCATCTGGAGTATCATCTAAACACTCTGCATAGAGGAGACCAACACAACGTTCCAGTTTTGTCTCAGATAGGAACCGCACACCCAACTCAAGGGATCTCTCTCAGGTCTGTGTCCTAGAGGATGTCTCACGCAGTTGCAATCATCAAAATCTTACAAAGATTTTCCCATGGATTATTGAGCCTTTCTTCACTACAATAGGATTTCTCATAGAGAGGGATGAATCCATATTAAACTCAACACAACCCCTTATGTCTCCTATATTTCCAGTTGCATTTGAAAGTGAAATTCCCACTTATTCTTGAACCATTAATACAACAAGCACCATTTCCTCTTAATGTTGCATTGACACAATAAGGTTCCTCCTGTTTTTTTTTCCATCTCCCTCATTGGCATAAATTCCATCCATTGATCTTCTTCCACTTCACCATATACAATTGGCATCCTTCTTCCTTGGTTCTCCAAGGCACATAAACCTCTCTAAGTGTGCACCTTTCTTGGACTACCTTGCTTATATGTAGTGGCAAGGTTTTCTTCCATCACATCTTTCTCCTCAAGTGTGCAATCAATCATAAGCACAACTAGATATGCTTGCATACTAGATGCAAGATATTCATCCTCATCATCTTTCTCAAGCATGCACATATGGAATGTTGAAACTACCCGCATATCAACTATAATATCCTCTTCTTGCATGCATGCTGCAATTTCCTCCACATCATCATATTTATCTTCTTAGGGTATGCATTGAATGACATTCTCATATTCCTCTTCAACTACCTCTGCATCATCATAGTGGTCTTTTTCTTCTTCCATTGATTTAAATTTATATCAACCCCCCTACCAAAAAGGGATGTGTGTTAGGTCAGTAATAAAAATCCTTCCAAGTCTAGGAAGACATCACAAAATCCTTCCAAAAATGGTTCATAGAACTAATCGTTGCCTTCAATGAGAGGGTCTTCATCTTACAACAAATTATCACAAGGTATGTCGACTATCTTTAATTAAATGTGATTTTCATAATGTTTTCATTTCTCTCCCTGCAACCAATGACAAAAAAGAGGCCAAGCTCCCCTTCTCCATTATGGAAAGGGACATCCTACATGATATGGCCGACCAAATACCAACATCCCTTCTCTAAGGTCCTAGACCAATTTGAAGTGAGAACCAAGGAGTCACAGGAATAGAGGCAGGCCGCGGTTGTCGCTCGACGCCAAGACAAGGTTGCTACGTCCAAGATACAAAATTATGGTTCCAAGGACCATGGGTCACCACATTCAGAGGAGTTCTTGCAGAGTGGCGATGAGTTTGAAGCAAAAGATGAGGGAGTCAGGAAAGGAAAACAGTCTTCCAAAACCTAGGTTCTTCCCCTATCAACCTTGACCCCAGCATAAAAGAGGATCGTCCACCCTCACCACTTGCAACTCCAATCGACGAAGACATCCCAACACCTTTACCCAGCTGAAGATCCAGCTTGGTCAAGTTTCAGGCAAATGCCGACACAAAAATACCATGAAGAAGTTAGAGGTTGGCTGTCCAACAACACAAGCTAGCCGATAGGTGGCCAAATTGATGAAAGAGCTTCATGCTTAGTTATCTAGCTAGACAATTTTTAAGATTGATATGGTGGGGAAGTTTGACTTGTTGTGTCAACAACCGAATCTACCTTCACCATTGATATATTTTCCTCAAGACCACTAGTCTATTGCAACTCCGATAACGATCCAAAGAATAATTTTGAGTGTCAACCCGCTCGCCATGGTCCCCTGTGACTCCGCTAAGATAGAGCTCAAGTTTTCATAGGTCCCTACTATTGGGCTATAGGGTTTTTTCACTACCATGATCTATGAGCTCGGGGAGAGAAAAAAAACTCTCACCTGAGAGCATGCACAATTACTCCTTCAGTTTGACCAAGAACTCTCAAGTCATGCATACTCCAGGTCCTTGTTGCAGCAGGAATAAAGCGTGTGACAAGAAATTGAAGTGGCTTGACAAGACCTCTAGGCCTTGCATCTTGTTGAGGTTGTTACACATATAGACACTAAGGCCTAGTATGAAGCCACTCTATCCAGTCGCGCTGAAATATTCACTACCCTTGTTGAAGCTTATTCACGGTTTTGTAATCCCAAACATGTATAGCCAGAAATCCCGACACCACAATAACTCAAAGTGGTTACCAAGTGCATTAATCTCTTGGAATATTATAATATATCACTCCATGTGTAGATTCAACAATTAACGTCGTAGGAGACAGAGCTATAGAAGAAGGTTGCAATGATCGAAGCAGCGGTTCAGGAGGGCCTGGATATATTGAAGGACTTTTCGGGGATGGTTGAACATAGTTTCACCTTGTGGAACCATTTACAAAGTCCCCCATCATTAACTTTTATTAATGATAGAGTTCATATGGCAGAGGTTGAGGTTGCACAACAAAAGAGTAGCTTGGCTTCTCTACCTCCCGACGAGCACCAAGCTATGATGGCAGCTATTGCATCCAAAACTAAGGAGAATGTTTCCATCCGGGTTGAGGAACAAAGCATCTAGAGTTAATCACTACTGTGAATGATAAGGCCTTACTCTTTTATAACCACTTGACAGACGCGCAGGTTGCTACCGCCACCTTGGTCAAGAAGATGGAAACAATGGACCTAACATATCCCCAGGTCACAATAGTGGATCTAGATGTGGTTGTTCATCTCACCCAGGAACTTCATGGCAACCTGTTGAGATCAATTCCTGCTTCGGAAATTTCTCTCCCCTTTTTTGTTTTCCCAATTTTTTTTGTCCATTTCTTTCCCCCTTCTATACTTACCCAAATTCCACTTTTCCTTTTTCCCTTCTTATCTCCCTTTCTAGTTTTTATACTTAGTCATTTCTTCAAAATGATGGGTTTGCGGGTTCTCATGTTAATAGACTCGCGAATCCTCATCTCCAATCCACACTCTCCCATATTGAGTCCGATCGACTGCCACATTATCCCATACTTAGCCGTTTTTGCAGTTGCGGGTTCCCGGGACTAGCTGGGTCAAACTCTCATATATCATGTTCCATGATATACATTTTGCATCCAAGAGATTCATGATATACATTTTGCATCCAAGAGATCTGCGATATACATTTTGACCATCGGACTTCGATCGCATCACAACACTTAGTCGATTTTCAACCTTCTACAGTCGTTGGTTTGCGGGTCCCTTGGTTGACAGGTTCACAAAAGTCTCAAATCCTATTTCGCTCCCATTCATCCCCGCCACCTTCATGCTTTTCCCAATACACATTTAGTATGGTTTAATGCCAATAACTCATTATGCAGGTTCCATAAATATTGTCATTTATAGGTGAATAGCTCGAGGAAATCTTTCATTAAACCACATTAAAGCATGATTTGCGGAAGATTATATTATATATTTGAAGCACTCATTTCAAATATTATCTGGATCAAAATAACTCTCATGTAAACTTATGGTAGCGGAAGCTCGACAACAGTTCTTCGGAGATACTTTGAACATTTTTGGACGAGAGGACCAAAAATCCTAGTGGTCTAGAGCGTACTCTTATTATTCATCCCCTTCTGCTAAGAAGGAAGTAATTTGGATATCTAGAATTGCTCGTGTAGGTCATGTCCTTGAAGTATTTGACTACAAGGAGTTGGTTGCCTGATGCGTCGAGAAGTATATACCAAACCGACGAATGATTCAATTCCAAGACCATTCTCCCGTCTCCCTTTTGCCTCAAGTATTCCGTAAGAGGTTGAGGCTCCCAGAGCCAACACTCACATTCAAAGGTAAAGATTGCGAGGAATTTTTGAAAAAACATGAAAACAACCTGGATCTCTTACCTGAATTCTTGGAGAATCCTATGGCCATCCCTGAAGATATCACCAGATTGTAGGTTAGTCTATTCATAAACCCATTTCGGGAAATTGCTTGGTTATTTACCAGAGTTACGGGCCAAGAAAATACTACTAGCATTTCTCGTATGATTCTTTACATCTTTTATTTTTCCGTCAAGGAGCAGGCCATTTTCGATTGGGGGAAGTTGATTTCCATTGAAATATCTTCCCAATTGTCTCAATATAAAAAGGACAAGAAATTCTTTACGTATTCTTATTTGGTTTTCGCGATAGCGCATTGTTTTCGATTTCCTAAATTGTCTATATGCAAGAATGTGAATTGTGAATTCGACCCCGTGACCTTTTGGTACCAAGATTTATGGAGGAACAAAGATTCCCTGCATTTTTATGAAGCTTTTAATGACTTTGTTTTGGTCCTTAAAGAATTTCCATTCAGAAAAGATGCCCCAAGGCTATCCGCTTAGGCCAGTAAATTCTTGGATAGAAAGGGGACTTTGGAGCAAATGGAAAACTACACTGTCATTAGGATTTTTGGCTCTAAGGAAAATCCTTCTTTTCTTCCATGCCATATATCTGACAGAATGTTTGTCATAGAAGTCATAAGGAAATATAACTTTTGGTTTCACTTTTTTCATGAAAAACGAAAAAAACAATTTGTACCTTTGCCTTGGAAAGTTGGGGATTTTGTATTCAGAAATATGAACAAAATTGATGAATTCGCTAGCCACTTCCACAACTTGAATCTCAAGTATGCTGAAAAAAATTAGAGGGTTTGAACCTAATGGAATATTTGTGGAACATATGTTAACAATGGGTTTTAGTAGTTCATTTATCCATACAGTTCTAGGAGAAGAAGAAGATAATAACCTGGGTAATCCTACCTGCACTACTCGCGACTTAGAGATGGTACTCAATACCAATGAATTGTATAAACAAAGAGGAAAAGGTCCCATAGAGAAGAGTGCCCAGTCCCAAACTGTTACTCCCAAGACTTCAACACCTCAGAGAAGTGCTCCAGTGGCCCACCCATCCAAAAAGGTAATCAACAGTAGCTTAGGCGGAGGAGGATATAAGAACCCCCCTCCAGGAAAAATTGAAAGCTCCCGTAAAATTCCTCTAAGGAAAAAGAGGAAGAATATTGTAGAATAAGAAGAAGAGCATCGCGTCGAAAGTGACATTAATATATTCTCCCTCGAGGATATGGAGCTCGAGGCTAAAATTGAAAAGATGTTTCCTAACATTCATCAGCTAGGAGGCACAACCCACCAAAATCGGTTATTGGAAATTGTTGAAAATGAGATATTTGATGAAGAAGAATAATTTGTATTTCAGAGTGTTGTCTTTGACAACGGATCTAAAAAAATTAATTATTGAGAAGAGTGATGCGAAGAATAAAAAGGGGAAATCTCATTCAGAGGTTAACCTAAAGAATATGCAGCCTTCCCAAGTATCCAGAATCCATAGAGCCACCGGTGATGCATTGGACGATTCCATTGGCAGTCTCGAAGTTGAAAATGTAAAGTTAAAGGAAATGATTAAGGAACTAGAAGAGACTTTGATGCCTCTTCCATTTCTTCCCAACCCTTTGGAAATTGTCGGACCCGCCATGCCCGCAGCCAAAATAAAAATATCCTCAATCTTACTCACATCAGCCAGGAGCTATGTGGAGAATAATATCAATAAAATAATGACACTAATTACAGAAGCTTGGGAAATTTCAAAGAGCATTGTTGATTTTGGCTCGAGGGTGCATGCCTTCCTTGAATATCTATAGGTTGGCCTAAAAAACAAAGAAGGTTTCTACCTTGATGCCATGGTATCATTTAGTATTAAAGTTACCAACATGTCAGAGTTAAAGAGAAGAGAGTAAGACCTTCCCTCTCCAAGCCGGATCAAGCAGCTGAATGCCTGCTGGAAAGAGAAAATAAAGAATTTGAACAACATCATCCATGCATGCAACCAAGCCATGACAAGGACATAAGAGCTATTCAAAAGTCTCACAGAGGTGGACCTAGTCAGAAGCACAAATGAATTCCAAGATCCCAAGTTGATTCTCAACCCGTTGTTCCTCACAAAATAACAATTCGATGAGCAGGTTGAGATTTTTAAAGGATTGTCAATTGAAATTTTTTATGGCATAATTGTGTATGATGAGAACGCCATTGATAACTGGCTAGTAGACTACTCTGTAAAAAATCAGGATATTGAAGAAGTACTGCATGGCATTTCCATTGATCTCCGAGACTTGGAGGGTGAGTTGTTCAATATTAAAATTCGACATGAAATCAATGTGGCACCTATGAAAGGTTACATTGGGGAATGGTTCAAGAAGGTTATCAACAAATTGAAAAATGAAGGACAAGAAGCAGTTGAGACAGTTCCTATAGCCGTTGATGAAAATGATAAAAGGACATCAACGAGAAAATTAACAAGGGAGAGACCATCATAGTAAGCTTACGTTGATCACGCTCTTATTTTCTTTATCAATTCCTTCATCCAGTTATTCCACCTCTTTTACTAGAAAGGTTTAACCGAAGACTGATAACTTATTTTTTTTCTTCTTACCAGGTCTTGTTGATCCTTCCACCGCCCACCGTCTTCTTTCTAAAATCTTGTTTTTTGTATTTATTTGCTTTATGGTTCGCGGGAGCCCCAATCCCAGTCTTTAAGACAAACACATTTACATTTTCAAGAATATGTAATAGACTATATATTTTTTGAGAATTCCAAGAGAACTACTTTGGGAACAATCTCGATTGTGCTTTGTAACCCTGTTTTCAGAATATAAAGTATTTAAGGTTGATCCATCATTATATTTAGTTGAGCTGCCCATGTATCCACTCTGTTAAAGTTCTCTTGTGCATGCAAATCATCTTTTTTTTTGTTTTTATGTGATCATAAATATTTATCTTATACTATGATGGATGTGAGGAAATTTTGTTTATTTTAGATGTGTGATGTGTGTGATTTGTGGTCCCCTCTCAGGAACTTTCTTTGAAAACGATAATAAAAATATTTTCCTTTCATTTACTCACTATATTTATGTTTCTTTGAATTACCACGAGGGACTTCTGTCAAGTCCCACATTCTAAATATTTAAAAATCTCAAGAAAATCTAAAGAGGAGTACCACCTCTATAAAATTGCAGGGGGATTTACATCCTCGTGAGGTTGTCGTTTCGGTCCTAACGGATTCAAGCGTCAACACAACCTCAATGAGTCCGATATACAATTCAAGGAGTTCATTTAGGAACTCATGAAAATGGCTATGTCCGTCACATCACTCATTCCATGAGGCCATTGGCTCAAGGAAGAGCCAAATAATAGTGGTAGGGACCTGTTGGCACCCAAAGTTTTGGGTAAAGATCACACACGTGGACAAATTTGGTTGTGCGTGCCTATTCATTTTTTGTGCACACTCAAGCAGTTGCGTAGAGGGTGATAGGAGGTGAGCATTCCGGTTCAAGCTATGCTAATGTGTGCCAGTACAAGTTTTGTCAATGCGCGTTGGTCTGAGTTTTGTTTTGTGCACCATATCTTAAGAAGACACTGCATGCACACTGGAATCAAGAAAATAATCTTTGAGAAATATTCACGAATGATTGATTCACGTAACACGAGAGATCATGGAGTAGTAAGGAGATGAGATGGAAAATTAGTTAAGATTGTCATGATCCCAAAGAGGTTACATGGAATGCATGCGGGTGACAGAAGCATGTGGGACTGGTAGTCAGAGGAGCAAGTGAGGAAGAACTGAAAGTGACAAAGCGCCAGAGCTGAGAAGAAGATAAAAGGGATCAACTATAACACCCATGTTTCCCCCAATCAGTAAATATAAGAACTATTATATAGTTGGAACAATTCCAGTCAAGATAGTATTTGGAACAATTTATTTGGAAGTTAAGGAAGGATGGGCAATGTACCTTCAGGAAACTTCTGGCATGATCCTCGAAACCTGCAGGAGAAGACAAAAAAAAGGAGGGCGCAGGGACATCGAAAGAGAAGAGAAATTGCAGAGACTTCCTAAAAATCTTGCAGATATCCTCTCGTGACATCGTACCCTGACTCGGGGATGGATGTTTGTAGAAGAGGTTAGTGAAACCTTGCCTATGGTTTGGTGGAGAGCGGTTCTCCCTATAGTAGTGGCCAACATATGTCTAAAATTTTAGATAAGTGCGTTGTATCGATTATGTGTATTAAATAGAGTGCATGAATGGATTTGATGAATCTGTATAATGAATTTGAAGTATGACTACTTACTTCAGGAGATGCCCTGTATGTGCATAAAATGAATATATATATATATATATATATATATATATATATATATATATATATATATATGTCGGCATGCGAATCTTGTGTCTTAGCTATAGACAATCTCTGTATCTGTAGGAATAAATCGAAACATTAATTTATAAGATGTTTTTGTGATTTTCAATGTGGGAGTGAGTATGCACGACTATATTTGTATATATATATATATATATATATATATATATATGAGTATAAGTGTATACACCAATGCGTTGTGGTATGGAAGTAGTGTGAGAATACCTTGGATATGACGAAACTGAGGTACCTTGGGTGAGGATAATGAATTTCCTTGGAACCCAGGCAAAGAAACTATCGACAACCTAGAAACCCTACATGAGAACACAAGGAAAACCCTCACGAAAATGACTAAGTCCATACTTGGTCTGCTAAGCTAGTGGAGGAGCCCTAATTCACTTTGAAGGATTGTGGTTGCAGATTTGGCTCGGTGATTAAATCTAGCCCATTTATCGAGATGAAGTCTAGAGGACACCTCAGTCGTTGGATTTGAAAGTGGAGATAACCTCCATAATTGATCTGTATCACGAGGATTTCTTTAAATATTAGGATATCAACAACTGATCGAAGGCCGTCAGATGTACCAACCAAAATATCACAGTCGTAGATCTTCGAAAAGCTCAGGAGGGAGTTTAGTTTCTCGAGATACCAAAGAACTGAACCTTAAAAGAATTCTAAGTCCAAGCCCCTTTGGAAGTTCTGACACGCCGATGTCCAGGGACTAGGGTTCCCACCCCTCGTCCCTTGATTTGTTGCATAAGCATGAGGAAGAGGGAGATAATGTGACATTATAGTGTCATAAGGTGCTTGCTGGACATGTAGTTTTGGATACAATGTTGGGACAAAAACCTAAGTATAAGGAAAGTGCACAGAGGAAGGAAAGTAGCATGCAACTAAGACACATTCCACAAGATAGTGCACAGAAGGAGGAAAGCGCACAAGAGAAGACAATGCAAAATAAATAAATAAAGCAAGCGAGAAAGAGAATAAAGCACGAGAGAAGGATGACAACATGACATTCCAGAAATAGAAGAACAACAGAAAAGAAACATGAAGAGCGAAAAGAAGTCGAACAACCAGTTAACTGAGCTGGCCATGCATTGTAATGGGATAGTTTTGGGATAAATAGACTAGGATTTTAAGCCCTAGATTTTTAGGTATAAATATGTAACGGGTTGGGAGATTAAGGTGCTGAAAGATTATGCCAGAGTCATGAATGCAATAGTCATTTGGCAAGGAGAAAGATGAATAAAGAGAGAGTTTAGAGATGATATTGAATATTGTGGTATCTAACTGTTTATGTGTGCTTATGAATTATGTTGCTATGCTTCATAGAATAGACTTAGTTTATGAATTAATTATGGCGTCATATTCATGACTATGATTGTGAAGAATCTATGTAATAATCAGATATATGATAAGAAGGGGAATCTGAATCACAAGAAAGTAATACTAACTAGAGCCGAATCACATGCTTAGATATAAGAAGGAAGGATGAATCGATTGTCTGTCTCCCTTTCCCTTACTACTGCAGAAGCCTGGTTCTTGCAGTCCCAATAGATACCTTAGGTGAGACTTCATCTGCACAAGAAGATGATGTCAAAAGGGCCGGTGTCTGGTGGGTTTGTTGGTCATAGGTAAACCAAACCTTGGGTCTTACATCCCGCGTGCAAAAAAGTAAGCCAACAGTGTTAGCTTGGTAGCCACAGTGTCACGGGGTTGACACCTATCCACATTTGGTTGCAGAAGAGTAGAGAATGGGAACCTATTGGGATTTAGCCTTTGGAAAAATGCCTTAATATCTGAGCAGTCATATATGGGAAGCCAATAGATCTGAGTCGTTGAACACGGTCGGACAGGGTCAATCGGATCCTGGAACCCCATAAGTTTTTCTGAACTCAAATTGTTGGATGGGTCGGAGGCTCAATACCTGGTGGGTCGGGTTCTCACATGGGGTTCCAACCCTTTATGACAAGTGTGAGAATAGGTGACATCATATGTGATGTGTTGTGCCAACATGGCAGTCAGGGTGTCACTAGGGTGACACTTGTCCACTCCTAGTTCATGAATGAATTGAATGTCGGCCTTGTCAGGTTCACGCCTTGTAACATCACCTTGGTTTTTCAATCGTCAGATCTATCGACTGATGGATCATGGTTGTATATCTTCGTAGAAGTTCAGGGTGAGCAGGAGTTTGGGATGCATTGCATATCAAATCACATTCTAGACATTCGACCCCTGCATTTATCAGTTTTCCTCCCACTTTGTTTGCATCTTGATGCACATGGGTTGGTATAAAGACATAGTAGGGAAGGAGCATGGATTTGAGATACTCAAGATTAATTAAAATTCTTGAGCTGGGGGAGCTTTTGGCAAGCTCCAAGCCATTTAAAATTTTGGTGAACAAGGAAATAATGATTTGTGAGTCCCCTTCTACTATGAGTTTTTGATATCCAAATTGAAAATCCACTTGAAGACCTTTTATTAGTGCCCATAACTCCATTGAATTATTTGTGTCATGTCCCAAGTTTCCAGCCAGGATATTAAGGATATGTCCCTAATTGTCTCTGAAAACCACCCCATAACTAGTTGGACATAGATTACCTTTGGAGGCACCGTCAAAGTTAAGCTTCATAAAATATTCAAGGGTGAGAGTCCAAGAAGTAGGACTACTATCAGAGGGAGAGCGAATTGGATGATTAATTGGAATGGAGTTAAGATTAATGGCCCAACTGAGGAGAATGTCCTTTTCATGCGAATCACAATCAAAGTCTTAAGAGGTCCAAGATTGAATTCAGACTGTTTCCCTGATGTTATCACGAATTTTGGACCAGATTTTAGCTTTAGAAGAAGGTTCTACCCGAAAGATCCTTCAATTTCTTTCTTTCCAATGCTTCCATACGACAAACCCAAGAAGCAATTTCCATATTTGATTTCAGATTAGGATTTTGAAGGCCTAGTTTCACCATCTTTCTATGGTTATTTTGACGTTAGTTGAATGACAATCATAAGTGCACATGGATTGAGCCACTTGGTTCGATATGAACAAGTTGAAAGGACATTGGTTTAGGAGATGCTCCACTATTTCCATGTGATTCAAGCATAGAAGGTAGATGGATGGTCCTGTGAAGCCTCTTTTTAAAAGGTTGTCCCAAGTTAGAATTTGGTTCCGAACTAGAAACCAAAGGAACAATATCACTTTGGACCATAGATTAGCCTTCCAAATTTTAATCCCTATCTCTTCCTTTATCAAAAGTTGAAACTGGGCTTTAATTTCATAAGCTTCTTTAATGGAAAAAACCCCCGAGGAGAGTGACCCCAATGAATAATGTTCGATCCACGGCGGATGATTTTTTTTTTAATTTATGCCTCCTCCTTCCATGGGCTCAAATCACATTGTAATCAAGGTCCTGGTGACATGTTTTCAATTCTCTCCATGACGGATGAGAAAATTTCTCCATAAAATATTTGACCATTCAACCTTCTCTATTTTGCATGTACTGGATAATTCCTTGCATGTTGTCTTTGTTTTGGAGGGGTTATAATTGTTTCCATGAATCAGTCCAGGAGAGTGCATTTTGACCATTTCTGACCTTCCAAAAAGTATGTTCCTATACAAGGGTTTTGTTATTCCAGGCTAAATTCCATATTAAAGAATGAGAATGTGGCTCATTAAATCTTATTAATCTAGCTTCTTCAATGCGTGTAGCATATTTTTGTCTCCACGAGCACACCCAAAGGTTTGTTGGAGGTGTCAACCATCTCCACCAGATCTTGGCCCCCATGAAATCATTTAAAGCGCACAGTCTCGTAACCCAAGACCACCCAAGAGCTTTTCTTTACAAAGGTACTCCCAATTTACAAGGGCCCATTTTCTCCCTTCTTTGGTACCTTGCCATAGAAACTTTCTCTAAATAGAACAAATGGTTTTGAGAACTGATTTTGGCACAACTAAGGCTGAGAAAAGATAAATAAGGATAGCTTGAAGGACAAATTTCAGAAGGGTAAGAATGAGTCAGTAGAAATGGTAACAATGGTTGGGTTCCATAAGATA
>ML789054.1:118182-148528 GCA_009831015.1 Picea engelmannii | reverse complement strand
GTATATTTATAACTAACATATCATACTAGTCATAATTAACAAATTTAAAAAATTGTGATTTTAACAAATTTTAATGTTTTCCAATAATTTCTTATTAATGTTTTCAACAAAATCAAACAAAATTTGCTAGAATTAACACAATTATTTTTTGCAATAGGAAATTCTATTAGAAAAATACCATGAACTTAATTTCTATTTATAAAAAGTTAAAAAACATTGCTAATGAACCTTAATTTCATAACTGTGATGTTGTGCCTTTTCCTCATGGATCAATCCTTTTTCCATGGGATTAAATGAAGATTGTGTATTTGTCTCATTCATTAAACCTCATAAAGTAGTGCTTGGATCTTTTTTTAATCCCTCTAGGGAGGTTAGCACACATATCTCTTTTTATTCCACTTATATATATATATATATTTCTGATTGCAATATCTTTAAGGTTCTTATTGAAAACAAAAATATGAAAAACACTTTGGCATTCTCATTTTCCCTATCCCATTTAGGGAGTAGTTCAATGGAGGTCTGGGTACTGTTAATTAGGTGGAATCGATATATATATATATATATATATATATATATATATATATATATAAGAATAATGAAGGAGATATGAATTTGGAAGTGGTCGGGTTGAGGAGACTTCATTGGTTACCCATCCAACAATGAGTGGGATTTGATCTCCTACCCCATCTCATGTAGTATTGTCACATGAAATAAGTAGCGTCCACAAAAATCATGAAATGGTGGTAATTTTGGTATTTTTTTCCATTTTTTTGGTAATGTAGTGGTGAATTGGTAGTGATAATAGTTATTATTGGTTGTTATTCACAAATGTTCACTAATTTATTGTTGTAATTCAAGGAAAAACACTCCACCTAAAATAAATTGCTGGTGGTTTATAAGGGGGCAGAGTTTCACTTTTGTCAATACATCCCCAAAAGACAATCTCTTAGCCAATCAAACTCACTTTTAGGTCTTACTCCATGACTAAAAGACAATTTCAAACTAATAGTATCGACAAAAAAGCCATTGTCTCTTGTGATCATCAATGTCGCTACCTCCTATGAAGTCATGTATTTTTGATAGCATCTCATCTTAATCCCATACATGAACCGTGATATTACCCCAGTCACAATTTAACCACATGCCCAAAGGATTTCTCGCTCATAGTCGTTAAATAGGATTGTCAAACTTCAAATACATAGGACGAAATAGAAAATTGTATTTATTTAAGATAGGAATAGATTACTAAAGTTGTGTGTATTTCATACCAACGATAAATATAAAAAATTATGGAGAGAGCAATGATTACATAATTTACCCTGGAGATTTGTTGAACTCAAATTTAGAGTCAACTTATATAATTATGTCGACAAGTGTTTATATTATAAGAAAGATTTTCATGCCAAATTTTTAACCAATCAGAAATTGCCAACTCTTTCATCTGTACATGGAATTTGGGTCTTCTATCATTTTCTCGCATTGTTGATATTTAGATCATCCATCGTTCAATTCTCATTGTGCAATCTCTATCGTTCGTTGTTCAATTCTCATTTTGCAATGTTTTCTATCCACATGCACAATGATCTTATCTTTCTCCTTCCTACTCAGATCTAGAAGCACAACATACTTCTAGAGAATAAGGATTGATAGCCTACCTGTGAAACCCCAAGGGAGGAAGGCATAGATTAGTGACTCAACACACACAAAAATAGGCACTAGAATCAATTGTAGAACTACCTAGCTTCACTTTACTTCCGTGAGTAAAAAAGGGCATGAAATAATAATTATCTACACAAATGCTTAAAATATAGCTTCAATATGATTTTAATCTGATTGTGATAATATTGCACTAACCTGGAAGTGTTGTTGAATAAGTAAATGATCTTCTGGAGGATTATTGAAAACATATCCAAAAAAAATTAGCTCAAATAGATACCTTGAACAAAATAGTGTATGTAGACTAAAGTTAAAAAAAAAAAGCATTAGAAAGTGATCAAGGAAATGAGAAAACATAAAACCTACATTGAAAACTCTCATCTATACTTGCTTATGTTGTTACATTGGAAATTTTCCAAAATACATGTTTGAACTTAAATAGCAACATAAAATTATATGAAGAGACACAATATTAAGCAAATTAGACATTCATTTACCATTCAAAATGAAGTGATGGTGTGAATTCAACAGAGTGGAGAAAGAGAGGCAAAATTCAAACTCAAATGGCCATCAGATTCACAGCTACATAAATTGTCTAGTAGGAAAATGCAACATCATCCCCTATCGCATAAACAATAATCTCATTCATTCATCTCTGTATCACACACACCTAATATCCAACCCTATCCCAACCCCATAAAATTCAAATTTAAGAATATTAATGGAAACTTTACTAACTGCTAATGACAATGGGAAGCAAAAACTTGAGGATTGCTTCATCACCAATATTCAAAAACCCTTTTTTCATCTGGCCAGGAAGGATTTCTTCAACTAAACTCAATGTAATGTGAGTAAAAAATTAAATTCCTTCACTGTAGAGACCTCTAACCTCCTTCAAACTGCAAAATTTAGGCTTAACAATTGATACTATAACGAGTATAACTACTTTCAAAAAATGATTTAAGGAAATGGACTATGAAGTTGAAAGATTTAAGGAAATGGACTATGGAGTTGAAATATTCTAATTTTATTTACGAGTTCTATCACATAACTACACCTACAACACTTTACTTCAGTCGTCTAACATTTATTGCCGAAGTAATATATAATTATTGGTTTTAGTATGCAAAGGTGGGTATAGAAATTCCAAACAAAGGGTTAATGATTTAAAAAAAATCAAATAGAAGCAGTGTTTAACAAAGTCAATAAATCACAACCAAAAGAGACAAAGATGACTATGACTATAACAACTATTCCCTCGAGTTTGCCAAATCAAACTCTAGCTTGGCTTCCTAATAGAACAAACAACAAATAGGAAATCTAACAAGGAAAAGAAATTAGAAACGTGTCATTAGAGATTAATTAGAAAAGATGAACCACTATAAGGAAAACACTTTCTAGAAGATTTTTTTTGCAAAACTTCCCCAAAAAAATTCTTTATTGTCCATTTATAGTGGAGGTGGATGACCAAAGGTTTTAGTGAAGCTTTTTTAATTGGTGCACTTGAATCGTATAAAACACACCAGTGCACCCATATATATAGTGCATTGATGCTTTAAATAACTAGATGCCCTGAAATTAACTATAATTAATCCATAGAAACAATGGGTTTATTTTAATTTTAAACAAATTCTAAATGGTGCCTTGTAAACTTACAAGCACAATGATGCATTACTATATACAACGTACTGAGTGAATTTAGACATTTTTCTATGCAATATTTCTTTTAATTTAAAAAATTATAAAAAACGTATTAGTGTGTACCCATTGAAGGCACCCCTGTGTGTTCCTTATATAAGCGCACAGAGAAATGTTTCATTATTTTATGATATCATAGACATTGGTGTGTCTTTGGACAATAAGCACATCAAGGTGTCTATATATAAGAAGCACCAAACTAATGGATCATTGACCCAAAACAAATGTCACTATCTAATGTGGCCCAAGAAGGCATGCAAACCAGCCACACTAGGTAACCAATCTACACTTAAAAGACACAACAAATCTAGGAAGAACACAAAGGATTTTTAAAATGGCACAAGCATGCAAGGAGAAGACTTGAATTTGCATAGTCAATTCCTCCATTAAACTATAAATTTATGTAGTTACATGCATATGCCTCAATGGGATTAAACTGCTTAAATAATCACAGAGCCAAATGCTCTTCTCTTAAAAAACCAAATTAAGAGGGCTTGTTGGTCTTAGTCTTAGCCAGACCTACAAGTGGTTCAGAAACATGGACAAATAAAAGAAAACACAATTTATTTACCTTCTCTATTTCTTCATTCTTTTCTTCCCCTTTGTTCTTCCATTTTCTTTCCTTGATATTTGTTGGAACAATGAGGCTATTCTACCCAACAATGTCTGTCATTGACAATTATACCCAATGGTCTACTAGAAATGTCTCCCCCTTTACTTCCTCTCTCCTTATTCCCTATTCTCTCTTCTATATTCTTCAATGTGAGCAACTTTGGTACAATGAGAGAACTAGCTCCTCTCTGCATTCATCCACTTTCCTCTCTTCCCTTCTATATTCCTTTGTCTCTCTTTTCCTGTTTTCCTTTATTTTTGTTTCTCTTTGTTTTATTCTTATCTATTTCATGGCAACCCCCCTTTCCTTAAAGACCCACTCTCCTTCTTAGATATCTATCTCCTTTATTTTTTGTGAGCTCCTCTACTTCTCATTCTTATTGTTGTTTCCCTTTTTTAAAGCTCCTTGATCTCCCCTTTTTAATACTCAACAACTTCCTCATAAAGGAAATGAGGCCCAACCTATTAATCCACGTGAAATTTCCCCCCTTCAAACCTACCATTGGATGAACAATTGGATGGAGAGAAAGTAGTCCAGCGGAAGTGGGGCACTTCAGAGGGAAAGTGTACTAAATTCATCTAGAAGCCCCACTACTTTGAAGTACTTTGGGGTTGTCAAATTGTGGGAGTGAAAATGAGCTTATGTCACCTAGCACCCCATATGCTCCAAAGCATGTCCCCATGCTTATGTGTGAAGACTAGGATTTTCTTGTTCTAGACTTCCCTAACAAGAAGAAAAGTGAGTTCACACCCACTGAATCAGTGGAACAAACAAATGAAGGATGAGTGATTCATTCCAACCCTTCTTCCCTCAATGCACATGCCATTTTGACATGCACATAGGGGAATTTGTGCCTCTTACATTTTTTCCCTTGACTCCACACCTTCAACCACTCTTGGTTCTTCACTTTGCTTACGGAGATTTTCCCATGGCTTATTGAGCCTTTCTTCACTACAATAGGATTTCTCATAGGGCGGGATGAGTCCATATTAAACTCAACACAACCCGCTCTATGAGAAATCCTATTGTAGTGAAGAAAGGCTCAATAAGCACCATTTCCTCTTAATGTTGCATTGACACAATAAGGTTCCTCCTGTTTTTTTCTCCATCTCCCTCATTGACATAAATTCCATCCAATGATCTTCTTCCACTTCACCATATACAGTTGGCATCCTTCTTCCTTGGTTCTCCAAGGCACATGAACCTCTCTAACTGTGCACCTTTCTTGGATTACCTTGCTTATATGTAGTGGCAAGGTTTTCTTCCATCACATATTCATCCTCAAGTGTGCAATCAATTGTATGCACAACTCGATATGCTTGCATACTAGATGCAAGCTATTCTTCTTCATCATGTTTCTCAAGCATGCACATATGGAATGTTGAAGCAACCCACAAATCAACTATAATCTCCTTTTCTTGTATGCATGCTGCAATTTCCTCCACATCATCATATTTATCTTCTTATGGTATGCATTGAATGACATTCTCATCTTCCTCTTCAACTACCTCTGCATCATTATAGTGGTCTTTTTTTGCTTCCATTGATTTAGAGCTATATCAACCCCCCTACCAAAAAGGGATGTGTGTCAGGTCAGTAAGAAAAATCCTTCCAAGTCTAGGAAGACATCATGAAAGACTTCCAAAAATTGTTCATAGAACTAATCGTTGCCTCCAATGAGAGGGTCTGCATCTCACAACAAATTATCACAAGGTATGCCGACTATCTTGAATTTAAATGTGATTGTCATAATGTTTTCATTTCTCCCCATGCAACCAATGACAAAAAAGAGGCCAAGCTCCCCTTCTGCATTATGGAAAGGAACATCTTATATGGTGTCATGGTATGGCCGAAGAAATACCGACCTCCCTTCTCTAAGGTTCTAGACCAGTTTGAAGTGAGAACCAAGGAGTCACAGGAACAAAGGCAGACCGCGGTTGCTGCTCGACGCTAAGACAAGGCTGCTATGTCCAAGATACAAAATTCTGATTCCAAGGATGATGGGTCACCACATTTAGAGGAGTGCTTGCAGAGTGGTGATGAGTTTGAAGAAGAAGATGAGGGAGTCAGTAAACGGAAAATGATCTTCCAAAACCCAGGTTCCGCCCCCTATCATACTTGACCCCAACATAGAAGAGGACCGTCCACCCTCACCAGTTGCAACTCCAATCAATAGAGACATCCCAACACCTTTGGCCCAGCCGAAGATCCGGCTTGGTCAATTTTCAGGAAAATGCCAACACAAAAATACCATGAAGCAGTTAGACATTGGCTCTCCAACAACACAAGCTAGTCGATAGGTAACCAAATTGATGAAGGAGATTCGTGCTTAGTTATCTAGATAGAATTTTTTTTAGAATGATATGGTGGGAAGTTTGACTCACTCTGTCAACAACTGGCTCTACCTTCACCATTGATATCTTTGCCTCAAGACTACTAGTCTATCGCAACTCTGAGAACGGGCCAAAGAAGAATTCCGAGTGTCAACTTGCTCGCCATGGTCCCCTCTAACTCCGCTAAGATAAAGCTCAAACTTTCATAGTTCCCTACTACTGGGCTATAGGTTTTTGTCACTACCATGATATATGAGCTCAGGGAGAGAAATGAAACTCTCACTTGAGAGCATGCACAATTACTCCTTCAGTTTGACTAGGAACTCTCAAGTCATGCAGACACCAGGTCCTAGTTGTAGTAGGTATCAAGCGTGTGAAAAGAAATTGAAGTGGCTCGACAAGACCTCCAGACCTTGCATATTGCTGAGGTTGTTGTGCATACAGACACTAAGGCCTAGTATGAAGCCACTCTATCCAGTTGCGCTGAAATATTCACAACCCTGGTTGAATCTTATTCATAGTTTTGTAATCCCAAACAGGTATAGCTAGAAATCCCAACACCATAAAAACTCAAAGTGGTTACTAAGCACATTCATCTCTTGGAATATTAGAATATATCACTCTGTGCGTAGATTCAACAATTAACATCATAAGAGACAGAGCTATAAAAGAAGGTTGCAACGATCGAAGCAACGGTTCAGGGGGGATTGAATAGATTGAAGGACTTTTCGGGGGTGGTTGAACATAGTTTCACCTTGTGGAACCATTTACAAAGTCCCCCATAATTAACTTCTATTAATGATAGAGTTCATGTGGTAGAGGATGAGGTTGCACAACAAAAGAGTAGCTTGGCTTCTTTACCTCCCGATGAGCGCCAAGATGTGATAGCAACTATTACATCCAAAACTAAGGAGAATGTTTCCATCCAGGATAAGCAACAAAGCATTCATATTTAATCACTGTTGTGAACGATAAGGCCTTACTATTTTATACCCACTTGAAAGATGCACAATCCGCTACCACCATCTTGGTCAAGAAGACGTAAACAATGGACCTAACAGATCCTCAAGTCACACCAATTGATCGAGATGTGGTTGTTTAGCTCACCCAAGAACTTCATGGAAACCTCAATGAGTTTGATAGCCAATTCAAGGAGTTCATTCAGGAACTCGGTAAAATGGCCATGTCCGCCGCATCAGTCATTCCATGAGGCCATTGGCTCAAGGAAGAGCCAAATAATAGTGGTGGGGGCTTTTTGGCACCCAAAGTTTTGGGTAAAGATCACACACATGAAAAAATGTAGTTGTCCGTGCCTATTCATTTTTTGTGCACACTCAAGTAGTTTCACAAAGGGTGACATGAGGTGCGCATGCAGGTTCAAGCTCTGCTATTGCACACTAGTACAAGTTCTGCCAATGCGCGTTGGTCCAAGTTTTGTTTTTTTGTGCCATATCTTAAGAAGACATCACATGCACACTGGAATCAAGAAAAGAATCATTGAGAAATATTCATGAATGATTAATTCACACAACACGAGAGATCATGGAGCAATAAGGAGATGAGATGGAAAAGTAGTTAAGATTGCCACGATTCCAAAGAGGTTACATGGAATGCATGTGGGACTGTCAGTCAGAGGAGCAAGTGGGGAAGAATTGAAAGTGACAAAGTGCCAGAGCTGAGAAGAAGATAAAAGGGAGCAACTGTAACACCCATGTTTCCCCCAGTCTATAAATATAAGCACTATTATATAGTTGGAACAATTTCAGTCAAGATAGTAGTTGGAACAATTTCTTTGGAAGTTAAGAAAGGATGGGAAACGTACCTTCAGGAAACTTCTAGCACGATCCTTGAAACCTACGGAAGAAGACAGGAAAAAGGAGGGCGCAGGGACAAATAGGAGGAGAACACACATGGATGGGCATAGGCCGAGAGTAGTTGGAGACAAATAGAAATGAGAAATTGCAGAGACTTCCTAAAATTCTTGTAGATATCCTCTCGTGACATCGTACCTTGGCTCGGGGGTGGATGGTTGTAGCAGGAGTTAGCACAACCTTTCATATAGTTTGGTGGAGAGCGTTTCTCCCTATATTAGTGGCCAACATATCTCTAAAATTTTAGATAAGTGTCTTGGATCGATTCCGTGTATTAACTAGAGTGCATGAATAGATTTGATGAATCTGTATAATGAATTTGAAGTATGATAGTGCCTTGTGGTATTGAAGTTTTGACAGTGTGAGAATACCCTGGATATGAAAAAACCAAGGTACCTTAGGTGAGGATAATGAATTGCCTTGGAACCTAGGTAAATAAACTCTTGACAACCCAGAAACCCTACAGGAGAACGCGAGGAAAACCTTCACAAAAATGACTAAGTCCACACTCAGACTGCTAAGCCAGTGTATGAGCCCTAATTCGCTTTAGAGGATTGTGGCCGCAGATTTGGCCCAATGATCAAATATGGGTCCTTTATTGTGATGAAGTCGAGAGGACACCTCAGTCGTTGGATCTGAAAGTGGAGATAACCTCCATCGTTGATCTGTGTCATAGGTATTTCTTTAAATCCCAGGATATCAGCGACTGATCGAGGGCCGTCAGATGTATCGGCCAAAATATCACAGTCGTAGATCTTCAAAAAGATCAGGAGGGATTTTAGTGTCCCGAGATACCAGAGCACCGAACCTCAGAATAATCCTAAGTCCAAGCCCCTTTGGAAGTTCTGACACATCGATGTTTGGGGACTAGGGTTCCAACCTTTGGTGCCATTCCTTGTTGCATAAGCATGAGGGAGAGGGAGAGAATGTGACATCATAGTGTCATAAGGTGCTTGTTGGACATGCAGTTTTGGATACAATGTTGGGACAAAAACCTAAGTATAAGGAGAGTGCGCAGAGAAAGGAAAGTAGCGCACAACTAAGACACATTCCACATGATAGTGCATAGAAGGAGGAAAGCACATAAGAGGAAGACAACGCACATACAAAAGAATAAATCATGAGAGAAGGATGACAACATGACATTCAAAAAATAGAAGAACAACAAAAAAGTAGCATGAAGAGAACAAAGTAGAAGAAATCAGTCGAACAACCAGTTAACTGAGCTAGCCATGCATTGTAATGGGATATTTTTGGGATAAATAGACTAGGGTCTTAAGCCCTATATTTTGAGGTATAAATATGTAATGGGTTGGGAGATTAGGGTGTTGAAAGATTATGCCAGAGTCGTGAATGCAATAGTCAGTTGGAAAGGAGAAAGATGAATAAAGAGAGAGTTTAGAGATGATATTGAGTCTTGTGGTATCTAATTGTCTATGTGTGCTTATGAATTATGTTGCTATGCTTCGTAGAATAGACTTAGTTTATGAATTAATTATGGCATAATATTCATGACTATGAATGTGAAGAATCTCTGTAATAATAAGAAATATGCTAAGCATGGGAATTTGAATTACAAGAAAGTAATACTAACTAGAGATGAATCACACGCTTAGATATAAGAAGGAAGAATGAATCGGTTGTCTATCTCCCTTTCCCTTACTACTGTAGAAGCCTGGTTCTTGCAGTCCTAATAGATACCTCGGGTAAGACTTCATCTGCATAAGTAGGCGATGTCGAAAGGGCCGGTGTCTGGTGGGTTTGTTGGTCATAGGTAAACTGAACCTTGGGTCTTACAGCTCGCGTGCATAAAGTAATCCAACAATGCTAGCTTGACAACCATGATGTCAAAGTGTTGACACCTATCCACGTTTGGTTGTATACGAGTAGAGAATGGACATGGTCAAACATGGTTAATCGGATCTCGAAACCCCAAAAGTTTTCCTGAACTCAATTTTTTGGATGGGTCGGTGGCCCGATGCCCGACGGGCTGGGTTGCCATGTGTGGTTCTAACTCTCTACAACATGTGAGAGCATAGGTGATGTCATATGTGACATATTGTGCCAACATGGTAGTTAGGGTGTCATCGGGGTGACACTTGTCCACTCCTGGTTCATGAATGAATTGAGTGTGGTCACTTTCAGGTTCAAGCCTTGTAACATCACCTTGGTTTTTCAACCGCCAGATCTACCAGCCAATGGATCTTGGCCATTGATATTCATAGAAGTTGAGGAGGGAGTCTAACATCCTGAGGTACCAGAGCACTAGACCTCGAAAGAGTTCTAAGTCTAAATACTTTGTAATCCCGATAGGTAGAGATCCAGTGGGCGAGAAGATATAAACCGTAGATCTACGGGAACCTGGATCAAATCCCAATAGTAGATCTCCTGGGGTCATAACCCCATGATGAACTTGATTATGAACTCATAATTATGGGATTATTATTAACTAATCCCCTTGTAATCCACATAACCGAGATATTTCTAGATCAACATCACAAGTAATAACTGACACCTGATGCCAGTGGTGATGTGGCACGCAACAAGTGGTCCATGTGCCATGACAAGGAAAGGCCACGTGTCACCCTAAGGTGGTGCCATGTGTCATGCAATTTTTGCAGTATTGGACAAGGAACCATGGGGAAAATGAGTGCCACGTGTCATGCCACGTTTCATTCCACATGTCATTCCACGTGTCCACAATGCAAGCTAATCCTCGACTGGGCATAGACTTAGGAAGCAAAGAAATTGGTCACCCGAGGACCCAATGTTCCGGTGCCCGGTAACCACTTTTCATAACGTGGATCAAGGTAGGTGGTGACCCACGATAGGACCACATGATTCAAGTTCCAACACGCCCTGGATCAGGTTATTTGGGTATGTCGAAGGTGTTGGAAGACGTATAATTTTGAGCTTTTGAACTCAAGATTTTTCCTCTTAGAAATAATTTTTTGTATACAAAAAAGAAAAAAACTTAGAGAATTGCCCCTTTTTTTTTAAATAAATCCAAGGGTTGTTTTTCTTCAATAAGGCACTTATAATATCCTTTGTTGATGAGTTCCTTTGAGTTGATCGAACGATTCTAATCATTTCCGAAGTATCAAAGAGCCGAATTAATGAATATTACAAAAAGTAAAAAGTGTTTTAAAGAGTTAATAAAACATTTAAATAGCTTTAATTAATCATGATTAAGTATTAATAAATTATTTCAGGAATTTGGCCTTTGGAGGATTTATATCATGCACATTCAAAACCTCTGAACGCCGAATCACCAAATTGTTAATGCCGCTTATGATTGGCTAAAGTTAACGATTTGAATAATTATTGTGATTTGTGAGGTAAAAAATTCCATCAGACTTTTTAATAATCTCTCTGTAAACATATCTATACGAAGACCGATAGATTTTATAAAGCTCTTTGAATTTCAAAATCATTTTACCATTTACAATTAACAATTTTTCATTCAGTGAAGAGCTTACATACTTCTCTTGTTACATGCAAGCTAATATTATTTTCTTAAGGATTATGGCACCACAAAAAGTTGTAAGGAAGTTCGATAGATAAGATTTCAGAATTTAGCGGATTGCTAAACCAAGTTTGGAAGCCTGATAAACCAAGAAAGGGACCAAATATGGAAGGGAAGGGATAAATTGGCAAAATGAGAAGCAAAAACGATAATACAGAGAAGACAAAAATGGGAGCAAGAATGTGTAGAGTGCAATCCTCCAGAATGTTGAATCCCCGAAGTGAGAGATATGGCACCGCGTGTTCTTTTGATTTGGATGACTGAGATTTACTTCAGAACTCTGGGCTTTGGGCGTTCCTAGATGCATAACATCGCAAACCTTTTGGAGTGTTAATTCTCCGAAGTGAGAGATCTGGTGCCGCATGTCCTTTTGATTTGGTCGGTTGAGATTTACTTTGGAACTCTGGGCTTCGAGCGTTCTGAGATGCATAACATCGCAAACCTTCCAGAGTGCTAAGTCTCTGAAGTGAGAGATATGGCACCACATGTCCTTTTGATTTGGATGACTGATATTTACTTTAGAACTACAGGCTTCAGGTGTTCCAAGATGCATAACATCACAAACCTTCTAGAGTGCTAAGTCTTCGAAGTGAGAGATCTGGCACCGTGTGTCCTTCTACTTTGGACGACTGAGATTTACTTCAGAACTCCAGGCTTCGGGCGTTCCGAGATGCATAACATCACAAACCTTATGAAGTGATAAGTCTCTGAAGTGAGAGATTTCGCGCCGCGTGTCCTTTTGATTTGGACAACTGAGATTTACTTTGGAACTTCGGGCCTTCGGGAGTTCTCACTTCACGCATCTGTCTTTCTTTCGAAGTTGTTATCCTCCGAAGTGCAGGATCTCCTACCACATGTCCACTTCGATCAATGGTCTGGATCCCCCTCGAGACTTCGGGCCTCGGGAGTTCTTTACTCAACACTGCTTGCTTCCCCTCAGAGTACGAGATAATCAAATACGGGGATCCTCTAACACGTGTCCTCTGCTTGTATCGACATACAGGAATTGCATGAAGTTAGCTCTGTCTTCTCTACATGTGACTGATAGCTGTGATCTCGACTTAACCTTTGGGCGCTTATCTCACTTTGCAAGATTGACAATCATGTTTTAATGGACTGTGGAGATCAACATTCGAGAGTGATTACGGGGGGAGAAGTTGTGCAGGGTTTAATTTCAAAGTGCGGTCCTGCAATCTAAACCACAGTTTTCTCTCGGGGGTACATGGCATCAGCAGGTGCATTACAGGATGAAAGGTGGGTCACCTCAAAACCACTTCCTCGCACCCCCACAAAAAAAAAAGTATAAAGGGACTTTAGGTCATTTGTTTCATTCGATTGTTATTTGATGCTGGACCATTAGAATCCTGACTCAACAACTGTCCTCCACCCACTCTACCTTTCACCCTCCAACCTGTCACAGCCTCCACACATCACTTGCCCCGTCTATCTCTACCACCAACATTCTCGCATCCACTCATCCCACCTCCTTATTGGAGACTTGTCCCCACATCATCCTATTCGTGAATAATTACTCTTCTCCATAACTGTTAGCCATCCCATAATGAGCCAGCGTTGAGCCACCTGTCCAATTACCACCCCCATATCTTCAACTACAATTATTTATCCCAGTAAACACATTCGAAGGAACATATGGCAACAAAATCAGATGGCAAAAACATTAAGCCAATGATTGTGGCGGCCTTAATGGACATGTGTACCCAGTTCAAAGAACAAAGGAAGACGAGTGCATATGCGAGAAAATGAAGGGACAGATGAAGCGCCAACACATCAAATCAAAACTCAACAATATTTGCATGTTGTTATTTCATTCGGATTGTATTCTATTTTTAGGAAAATATTGTGGGAAGTCCAATGGTTTTCAGTGAGACAATTTTTGTATAAATAGATATATTTTAGATATATTTAGGGCTTCTTCTTGCCGAATGTAAAAGATATATTTTTTTTGAATATCAATACAAGTGCAAACAAAGATTCTAAGTTTCGTTCAATTTGAGTTATGTGTTTCCTCTGTGTTTCCATTTCTCTGAATTTCTTTCTGTAGTTCTTGAAGAGTGAATGATTACAATTTAGTACTACATCTACTATGATCATAATATATATTATAAGTTCATTCAATAACAACTTTTCCTCTGTTATTACTATGAGTAAAACAAGACCTGTGACATGTGTGAATTACTGCATTTTTATTTCCTCTCAAGGGTGCAACTTCTACTTTTCTTCTATTGTAAACAAGGCGAGACTTATCTGTAATTGATACCTGACTTTGTTTTAACAGTTTTGTAAATCATTTCTACATCACTTGACATTATAATTGCGACTTAGATAATGAGATACAACCTCTGTATTGTCTTATTATTAATTTCATTTAAAGATTATTTCTTAGAAAACTGAAGGTAGAAAAAGCACTTATAAAATAATTCATTTTAAATATTTGATGCCTGACATTATTCTTTGAGCCTTAGAATCAATCTCAGGAACAACATCTTTTTGGCGCCGTTGCCTGGGATGGAGAAACGAAATAATTTTTCCCTAGGAGAACGACAAAGTTAAATTTTGGTCTTTGATGGTGAACAAAGATTTAATATGTGGAAAGGTTCATTTTTCACCTGGCGACTCCATTGTAGGAAAAGTTGGCCGTCGGTCGAAAGAATACCAGGAAAAACCTAGACGAAAAGCAGACTACGCCAATTTAGGATCTCGAAAAATTGTTGAAACCAAAGGGATATCTTAGAAAAAATTCTTCATCAACAGGTAAGGTCTATCAACCTAGATTTACACAAGTTAATGTTAAGATTCCTGCTGAAGAACTAAGTATTAAATAAAAATCTAAACAAGTTCATTCTGCAGAAACATCAACTAGTAAATATGAAGTTAAATTAGAAACTCCAGAACTAATTATTCCTGAAATAAAGTTTGAGATTGACCAAACAATCCCTGTTTCATTGATAGATACTTTTTCTAGTGAAAACAAAGAATCCATTTCAATTCCTACGATCATTAGTACACAACCGATTCTTTCTCTCCCCGAAGTAAAAGTTTTTGTTTCCAAAAACCCTGAAGATTATTTTCTATACCCAGATTCATCCCCTGTTTCTTCTCCTATATATACATCTAGTAAATCCGAGAAACTAAGCTCAAGTTTTGTTTTTCCCCCTCATCTAGATATTCCATATTCTCATGAACATTTTTCTGAACTTCATTCACACCATCCCGAAGTAGTCAAAAGATCGGTAGAGTAGTCTTTTGAAGTTTTTGATAATCTCTTATTTAGTCCTCGAAATTCGTCTCCTAGACTTTCAATGGCCGGTGCTGGAGGTGCTGGTGTTGGAGGTGCAGGGGTTGGTGGACAAGCTCAACCCCATAGAATCTTTACCAAGGTCACTGCTAGATATTCTCCCTTAGTTCTTCCTTCTTTACTGCATGATTTATATGAAAATTACATGAAGAGCCTCCCTAAATTCACGAGAGAAGGGGATCTAACAACAACAAAACATATATCCTTTTTCGATCAATTTGATGATATTCTTAGTGTTGAGCACGAGGATGTTTACACGAGACTGTTGGTACAAACTTTTGAAGGACATGTAAGAACTTGGTTCAGAGGACTTCCAGTAGGTTCTATACCATCATATAATGATCTGGAAACTTCCTTCATAAGGTAATGGGGTGAGAAAAAATACCATCTATATTACCTAACTGAATTCAGAGCCTTGAGGAATAAAACATTTGAATTAGTCTTGTAATTTATTCATAGATTTAACAATCTTTATCACAAAATCCCGGCTGAAGTTAAACCTTCCCAACCAGTGGCAAAAGTCACTTTTGCAGGAGCTTTTGATTATGATTTCGCTCTACTTTTGAGAGAAGTAAGATCCACTAATTTAGTAGGAATGCAATATGATGCTATAGAGATTGAATCCAATATGATGGCATTCAAGAAGTTGAAAACTAAAGTTGATATGGGAACAAGGGAACCTAGGCATTTTAAAGAACATGCAGGGCCCTCTAGATCTGGAAAATCTACAAAGGAAAAAATGGATGAGATGGAAAAAATTATTAAAGATCTATCGAACAAAATTTCCAGGATGAAAATGGAAAATTCCAAACCTGATCCATATGTTAGAAATCAATTCAGGAGAAATCCTAACCCTCAGATACAATAAAGGACAATAAAAAATGAGGAACATAAGATTCAAGCTCCTTTTAAAACTGAGAATTTCATGCAGAGAGATGAGGTGCAAGATTACGATGAATTAGATGAAGAGATAAACAACCTCAACGATGATGATCTCAAGCCTCACCTAACCAAATAGGATTATGAGAAATCCTTGGATCTAGAATCTTTGTTTAATGATGATGAAAATATCAACAATTTGGGAGACTCTACATATAGAGGTCTTGTTGATTCAATAATGGCCAAGCTTCAACATAAATATGATTTGAGGCCAAGAGAAAAAAGTTCTACAAATATTCCACCGAAAACGATTTTATCACGAAACAAAAAAAATGAGGTAGGAGTTACAAAACCATCAACTGAAACACAAGATGCACGAATAAAGCAAGTTGAAACGAAAGCAATGTTTATGAATGCAGCTATGTGAGACATTCTCCAGCTTACAAACCTGTGAGATGTGGATCATTGCAGTTATGTGAGTCTTTCTCTCAGCTTACAAACCTGGGAGAAATCCCCTAATAAGGGTACGTGGTTCCTGCCTGAGACAGAGCTAGGAACTTAGATATGACCTCCTCCATTTAGAGAGTTGAGAAGAAGTCCATATGATTATCTAGTGGGAAAAGCGATCTGTTGAGTTAGACGTGCCTGTGGCTGAGCACAAGGTGAACATGTGAAATCCCAAAGTGCTGGGTGCATCGTCATGTGAACATAAATGAAGATGATGTATTAGCCTCCTCTGAGCAATAGAGTTGATGAGAAGACTCCAGATGATTCTCCTGTGTGAGGCAGTGGGAAATAATATTTGTAGAGTGGACGTGCCTGTGGATGAGCACATGTGAACCTGTGAAGATCTGGTTATTCTATGTAATGCAGTGAACCAGAGATATGACATCCCTATGGATGTGCCCCTAGTGGATGAGCACTAGTGGGTGTATCAGATCCTTTGCTATATATATTGTTCAAGAGTCAAACTTGCCTGTAACCCTAATTGTTATGTAAAGGGTACAGGTTGGCCCCACCTTAATGTGATTAATAATAAATGTAAAAGACAATTAATATGGTTAATAATAATAATAATAATATGACTTAGAGAGGTCGGCCTTGTTGAGCCAATAGACACTTCTGTTGATAGGATTAGGTTAGTATAAGTAAAGGTAAAATCCCCATTATGGAAACATATCTTTCTTGTGAGTTTGGAAATTTCAGCAAGTACACTTCTTTGGGAAAATGTGCGCTCCTCTCTTGGGAGCTAGAGTTATAGGGTTTGAAGCACCCTCTTGTGTGATAGGTCTTTCTTGGTGGTGAAGGTCTTTCTCTTGAAGAATATATCAAAGGATTTGGTTGTGTTTTCTTCCCTTGTTGAGAAGGGTTTCCCAGGATACATTTTGTGTCCTTGTGCATGGTGTTTCTTCTTGTGATATTGGTTACTGCAACATTATTGTCTATGGTTAAGTTAAATGATAAAATGTAATGAACTTCATGCTTAACCTAGATTATTGAAAAATCAACAAGTAGTACAAACTAAGAAGCTAGAAAATACAGGAGCTGAAGTTCAGACCAGGGAAATTGAAAAATCAATTGGGACTTTCGATTTAGAGGAGAGATTAATAAAATTAAATTCCAATGCCTCTGGTTGAACTTTCTAGGAACCCTATCTATAAAAAACAAATCGCTAAAGCAATACATTTTTCTGACATTGAATGTCAAGCTGATGTTATCAATTTGCAGGATGAAAGACCTACACTCATGTTTGGACCACACATTGAAAATAATAAGGATACTGTTGCTCCTTTCTATATTACACTGACTGTGCATGATCATTTACTTCACAATTGCATGTTAGACTCAATAGATTCACATAATTTAATGCCTAAGATTATCATGGAAAAATTGGGCCTTCAAATTATCAGACCTTATCAAGATTTATACTCATTTGATTCTAGAAAGGTTAAGTGTTTGGGTATGATTAAATTTAGTTGTAAACCTTACTCAGGTTCCTGTGAAAAGTATCCTTATGGATGTGGTTGTTTCTGATGTTCCTGCCAAGTATGACATGCTTCTATCCAGATCTTGGGGTGCCAAGCTAGGAGGATCGTTTCAACTAGACATGACCTATGATACAATTCCAATTTTTGGTGGACAATTTACTCGACTGTAAATAGAAACTAGACTGACGTATACTATAAGAGACCCTCAAAACCCCAATAACTACCCAATCTATGTTGCTGATCAATATTTTGGCAATTGTATATTATCTATAGATGATGATTTTGAAGAATGTGTAGAAGGAGAAAATAAAAAAATAGAATTTTCAAAGAAAAATATAAATGTTAGACAAGGCATGTGGAAAATGTTCTTTGATGGTGCTTCATCCCACGAAGGAGCAGGAGATGGAGTTTTATTTGTGGCACAGGGTGATGAGCATGTTATTCCTTTCTCTTATATATTACAATGGGAGGTCGATTATACCAATAATGTCTGTGAATATGAAGCTTTGGTTTTAGGATTAGAAGCTGCAAGAAAATTAAAAATCGAACATTTGATGGTTTATGGTGATGCTGAGCTCATTGTAAAACAAATAAAACAACAATATCAAGCTAAGCATCCGAGATTGAGATCGTGTAGAAATTGTGCCTGGGATATAATAGAGAATTTCTTCTTGTCTTTTAATATCCACTCTATTCCCAGAATGCAAAATCAACAAGCTAACTCTTTAGCCAAAGCTGTTGCGACTTTCATACCACCTACTGTTTTGAAGCTGAAATATCATATTGAGATGAGGCATAGACCTTCGATTCCAAACAATGTTCAACACTAGAAAGTATTTGAAGATGATGAAAACATCAAGTAGTTCCTGGAAACGGTAGATGAGTTTTCTGAGACCCACATAGATCAAGAAAATCAGAATGACCCTGCTTGGATTATGCAGGAAGGAGAAAATCCGAAAAAGTTCCAAGATACAATTGAAAATCACCGCATGCTCTTACTTAAAAAAAATCATATTCCTAGAGGTATTATCCCTCTAGAAAGGTTATTTTACCAAGATGATATACCTTTGAATTCTACTTTGCGACCTCAACCTGAAGAGGTTCAAGATTGTAATGTAGGAACAAATGAAAATCCCAAGATGGTCAAAATTTCTAAATATCTTCCGACTCAAATACAGAGTAAATATGATGAGTAACTTAAACAATATAAATATGTTTTTTCATGGTCTTATGATGATTAAAAAACTTACTATACTTCTGTTATTGAACACAAGATTCCCTTAAAACATGGTACTAAGCCTTTTAAGCAGAAGCTTAGACAGATAAACCCAATTCTTCTGCTAGTAATAGAAAAGGAGGTTAAAAAACTCCTTGATGCAAAAATAATTGTTCCCCTCAGATACTCAAAATGGGTGGACAATTTGGTCCTCGTTAGGAAGAAGAACAATGAAATAAGACTCTGTGTTGATTGTAGGAACTTAAATCAGTCTTCTCTTAAAAATAACTACCCGCTCCAAAAAATGGACCATGTCTTAGAGAAGGTAGTAGGGGATAACAAGATTTCTATGATTGATGGTTTCTCAGGATATAATCAGATTGATGTTCATGAAGATGATAGAGAAAAGAATTCATTTACTACTCCATGGGGAACTTTTATGTATGATAAAATGCCTTTTGGTTTAATGAATGCAGGAGAAACTTTCCAGAGAGAAATGGATATCACGTTCGTTGGTGACAGAGACAAGTTTGTTGTTATTTATCTAGACGATCTGACAGTTTTTCCAATTCTGTTGTAGAACATTTGGTGCACCTCAGACAAACTTTTGAACAATGAAGAAAAATTGGTTTGTCTCTTAATCCCCAAAAATCACACTTTACCATGCAAGAAGGTAAACTTTTAGGTAAGATAGTTTCAAAAGATGGAATTAAGGTTGATCCTAAACGAGTTGAGGCAATTGACCTAATTAATATTCCTAGAAATAGAAAAGAGATTCAATACTTTTTGGGAAAGATCAATTTTCCGAGGAGATTTATTCCTAACTTTGCTGAAATAATAAAATTGATTATAGATATGCTAAAAGAGGACAACGAAGTAAAATGGAATGTAGAAGCCAAAGCATCTTTCGAACGTGTTAAGAAAGCTATATGAGAAGCACCAATATTGGTAAGTCTAGACTATACAAAAGAATTCTTCATCTTCTCTTTTGATTTTGAACATACCGTGGCAACAATGCTCCTTCAAAAGAACTAAGAAGGATTTGAACAACCAATAGTCTTTTTCAGCAAAAGCCTTAGGGATGGACAACTAAGCTATGAAATTCTCTAAAAAAAATCTTATGCGATGGTGAAGGCTCTCAAGAATTTCATAACATATGTCTTGCACTCCAAAATAATCGCTTATGTACCAACAAATGCAATTAAATATATCTTGGTTTAGCCAGACAGTGATGGAAGAAGAGGTAGATGGTTAGATAAAATTTAAGAGTTTGATTTAGAAGTAAAACCAACCAAACTAGTGAAAGGTCAAGGTCTGGCAAGGATGTTAGCTGAATCAAATTTCAGAGCGCTTGGAATAAATAACTTTGAATCACATGATTCTCTTCTAGATATAGAGGAGATTGATGATTAGGAACCCATTATTCAGATTGAAGAAAAGTTTTCCTCCTCATCTTGGTACAGTGATATTGTTACATATCTACTTACTCTTCAATGTCCAAGTGACATGACTCCTTCAAAATCAAGAACTTTAAAGTTACATGCAATTAAGTATTGCATTATAGATGGAAAACTATACTGGAAATACCCTCTGGGTTTCCTGTTATGTTGCCTGATAGAATCTGAAACAAAAGGTGTCGTTGATGAATTTCATGAAGGAGTATGCAAAGGACATCATACTTGGAGGGAAACAACTTACAAAATTTTAAGGGGAGGATATTATTGGCCAAAATTATTTACTGATGTAAATGCAAGGGTCCGATCTTGCAATTCATGCCAACTGTTTGCTGGTAAGCAAAATCTTCCTGCCTTACCTTTAATTCCAGTAAAAGATGGAGATCCTTTCCAACAATGGGGCCTAGAATTCATTGGGAAATTCATTCACAATTGAGTGCTCAACATAGATGGATCCTGACTGCTACTGACTATTTTATGAAATGGGTTGAAGCCATTCCAACTCGGAATGATACAGATTCAGTAGTGATAAAATTTTTGGAATAAAACATCCTAGCAAGATTTGGTTGTCCTAGGAAAATAGTCAATGATAATGCTTAGGCTTTTAAATCTATGGCAATGATCAATTTCTGTCAGAAATACAATATTATTTTAGGTCATTATACAACTTATTATCCTCAGGGAGATGGGTTGGACGAATAATCTAACAAGAGTTTGATGACTATAATCAAGAAAGTTTTGATAGAAAACAAAAAAGATTGGCATATACACTTAAAATATGCCTCATGGGCAAACCAAATTGGCACCAAAAAATCTATAGGTATGTCTCCTTTCTAATTAGTTTATGGTATCAATGTTATTCTTCCTATTAATATTTCTCTTCCTGTAATGAAACTCTATAAGGATGAAAATGAAGAGCCAAATGATGTTACGAGAAGAATAAATCAAATCATCGAAGTTCAACAAAATAGAGTAGAAGTGGATGATAAGATCCAAAAATACTAGGATAATATGAAAGCCCTTTTTGATAAAAGAAAGATAAATATAGGGAGTTTCTTCTTGGCGATTTAGTTTTAAAATGGGAAGCTAGAAAGGAAGATGCATGGAAACATGGCAAATTCGATCATCTCTGGTTTGGACCTTTCAAAATCGTAGTTGCTGAGGGAAAAAACTCATTCTCGTTGGAAAATATTAATGGAGAAATTCTTGATGCTCCTATCAATGGGAGTTATTTAAAACATTTCATGCAGTAGTTAATTTTTAGAATTCCATTGTATATATCAGATTGGATTGATATTGACATTTTAATTTTCAATTTTTTCTTTTCTTTTGTAAATTACCCGAGTCATTTGATCATTTGTTGTAAATGTTTTCAATAAATTTATGATTTCTTGACATCATTAAAATGAAAAATAAAAACATATGTATCACATATCATCTCTATTCTACATGATTATCTGATATTTTATATTTCATTCCTTTTGCAGAATAGATCCTGTTGAACAGGAAACGAGGCTGAATAAAAACTCAACACTCATCTTTCAAGCATTTGATTTCTCTAAAAACAAGTGAGAAATAAATAATCTGCCTTGCTGAAATTTCAAAAGAAAAATAAGATATGAGTGCCTACTCTTCTTATAGTTCAAATAAAAATTAAAAAATTCTTTTCGAAATGAATGTGAGGGAAGTTTTTCTCATGAAAATATTATCACCTGACCTAAAAATAAGAGATGTATAAAATTATAACTTGAAGTATCTTGCCGATAAATTCTAAAGCCATCTCTGAAATGAAAATAAAAATAATAATAAATAAACTCGAAAGAAGTCTGAACTAAAGACACAAACTCACATGGGATTAGGATATTTTGTTTCAGATCTTCCGAATCTTTGATTTGGTTATTTTTACCTATCCCCAGATTTTTATCCATTTCAGATTTTCTTTTTCCTTTCTCCTCCTTTTAGTCTTCATAGAAATAAAGAAACTTACTTTGACTTTGAAAACTTAAAAACATATTTTCAAAACAAGATTAGGCAAAAATCTTTATGTTCCTTTGATTTTAATTGAAAAAGTATGTCTAGGCTAATCCTGATAATTTTAGCTCTGCTATCAGACTTTAAACTGACTAATTTGCTCAAGGTTGACCCCTAAAAAATTAAAATTGCCAAAAACTTTCTCCTATTGGTGAAGATGTATTGAAAATTGGAAGAAATTTAGTTTCAGAGTATTCTTAAAACTGTTGAAAGACCTTCTTTTCAGTCTAAATATTTTAAACATATGTCATCCCTTGTATGTTACATACAAATTGATTGCCCCCACTTCAAAATATTAAAATATAAGACAAATGGTGAAAGGAAATTCATAATTTGATTGCCCCCATCTTGTCCAAAAGGGACGATGAAAGGAAATTCATATATTGATTGCCCTCATATCAGCGAAACACATTTTTGTTAATTGAAGTGGTGAAAGGAAATTCAATGGGAGATGTAGATAACTTCACCGGGGTACTGAACAGGATCACTGGTAGTGAAGCAATATCTATGATATCTGTAAGGTTGTCATACATATCTATATATCATACTCTGTTATCTAATGATCTTTTCGATGATTTTTTACATCCTAAACCAACTAGGGATTCCCTGAATAAATATGTTACATCTACTTAACCTTGAAGCGAACAAAGTCAGTCGAAGCTGATATTTTAGTTAAAATTATTTTGATTATCTGAAACAATTCTGAAATCAATTTTAAGAAAAAAGAAATTTTTAGTAGCCTGACTTGAGATCAATCATTAAGTATGTTTTGAAGGTTTTTGATATTTGGTTACGTTCATTTTTCTATGTATGATTAATTCTTAAATAAAACTAGAAAATGTTTTTCAAAAGACAATAATGACTCCATTTCCCCAATAAAGGAACTTGGTATACTATTCTTTCACACCTCCCAGGGAGCCACAATCCCCAGATGGAGCCTATGTTGGAACACGTATAATTTTGAGCTTTTGAACTCAAGATTTTACCTCTTAGAAGTGAAAATTTTTACCCCAAAAAGCAAAAAACTTAGAGAATTGTCGTTTTTTTTTAAAATAAATCCAAGGATCGTTATTCTTCAATAAGGTGCTAATAATGTCCTTCGTCGATGAGTTACTCTGAGTTGATTGAACGGTTCTAATGATATTTGGAGTATCAAAGCACCGAAGTAATGAATATTACAAAAAGTAAAAAGTGTTTTAAAGAGTTAATAAAACATTTAAATAAATTTAATTAATCATGATTAAGTACTAATAAATTATTCTGGGAATTTGGCCTTCGAAGGATTTCTATCATGCTACATTCAAAACCTCCGAATGCCGAACCGTCGAATTGTTAATGACATTTATGATTGGCTAAAGTTAATGATTTGAATAATTATTGTGATTTTCTAGGTAATAAATTCCATCAGACTTTTTAATGATCTCTATGTAAATAGATCTATACGAAGACCGATAGATTTTATAAAGCTCTTCAAATGTCAAAATAATTTTACCATTTACAATTAACAAATTTTCATTCAATGAAGATCTTACATACTTCTCTTGTTACAAGCAGGCTAATCTTATTTCCTTAAGGATTATGGCGCCATAAAAAGTTGTAAGGAAGATCAATAGATCATATTTCAGAATCTAGCGGAACGCTAAACCAAGTTTGGAAGCCTGATAAATTAAGAAAGGGACCAAATATGGAAGGGAAGGGCTAAATTGACAAAATGAGAAGCAAAGAAGATAATAGAGAGAAGAAATAAATGGGAGCAAGAATGTGTAGAGTGCAGTGCTCCAGAATGTTGAATCCCCAAAGTGAGAGATATAGCGCCGCGTTTCCTTTTGATTTGGACGGATGAGATTTACTTCAAAACTCCGGGCTTCAGGCGTTCCGAGATGCATAACATTGCAAACCTTCTGGATAGCTAAGTCTCCAAAGTGAGAGATATGGCGTCGCGTGTCCTTTTGATTTGGATGGCCGAGATTTACTTTGGAACTCCGGGCTTTAGGCATTCTGATATGCATAACATCACAAACCTTCCAGAGTGCTAAGTATCCAAAGTGAAAGATCTTGCGCCGTGCATCCTTTTGATTTGGACGGATGAGATTTACTTTGGGACTCTAGGCTTCGAGCATTCTGAGATGCATAACATCACAAACCTTCCAAAGTGCTAAGTCTTCGAAGTGAGAGATTTGGCGCTGCGTGTCCTTTTGTTTTGGATGACTGAAATTTACTTTGAAACTCTGGGCTTCGAGCGTTCTGAGATGCATAACATCAAAAACCTTCTAGAGTGCTAAGTCTTCGAAGTGAGAGATCTGGCACCACGTGTCCTTTTGATTTGGATGGCTGAGATTTACTTTGGAACTTCGATAGTTCTCGCTTCACACATTTGTCTTTCTTTCGAAGTGGTTATCCACCAGAGTGCAAGATCTCCTGCCACTTGTCCACTTCGATCAATGGTCTGGATCCCCTCTGGGACTCCGGGCCTTCGGGAGTTCTTTACTCAGCACTGGTTGCTTCCCCCTGGAATATGAGATCGCTGAATATAGGGATAGCTAATACGTGTCCCTTGCTTGGATTGACGGACAGGAATTGCATGAAGTTTTCTCTGTCTTCTCTACATGTGACCAAGAGCTGTGATCTCGGCTTAACCTTTAGGTGCTTATCTCACTTTGCAAGATTGACAGTCATGTTTTAATGGAATGTGGAGATCAACAACTGAGAGAGATTGCGGGGGGTGAAGTTGCGCGAGGTTTAATTTCGAAAGGCTGTCCTGCAATATAAACCATGGTTTTCTCTCGGGGGTACGTGGCATCACTAGGTGAATTGTGGGATGAAAGGAGAGTTACCTCAAAACCACTTCCTCGCGCCCCCGCAAAACAAAAAAGTATAAAGGGACTTTAGGTCATTTGTTTTATTCGATTGTTATTTGATGCTGGACCATTAGAATCCTGACTCAACACCTGTCCTCCACCCACTGTATCTTTCACTCTTTATCCCGTCACACCCTCCACACATCACTTACCCTGTCTATCCCTACCACCTACATTCTCGCATCCACTCATCCCACCTCCTTATTGGGCACTTGTCCCCACGTCATCCTATTCGTGAACAATTACTTTTCTCCTTAACTGTTAGCCAGACCATAATGAGCCAACATTGAGCCACCTGTCCAATTACCACCCTGATATCTTCAACTACAATTCTTTATCCCAGTAAACGCATTCGAAGGAACATATGGCAACATAATCAGATGGAAAAGACAGTAAGCCAATGATTGTGGTGGTTTTAATGGACATGTGTACCCAGTTCAAAGAACAAAGGAAGATGAGTGCATCTGCAAGAAAATGAAGGGACATATGAAGCACCAACACATCAAATAAAAGCTCAACAATATGTGCATGCTGCTATTTCATTTGGATTGCATTCTATTTTTAGGCAAATATTGTGGGAAGTCCAACGGTTTTCAGTGAGACAATTTTTGTATAAATAGATGGATTTTAGATCTATTAAGGGCTGCTTCTTGCCGAATGTAAAAGATAATTTTTTTTTGAATATCAATACAAGTGCAGACATAGATTCTAAGTTTCGTTCAATTTGAGTTATGTGTTTCCTCTGTAATTCCATCTCTCTGAATTTCTTTCTATAGTTCTTGAAGAGTGAATGATTACAATTTAGTACTACATCTACTGTGATCATAATATATATCAGAAGTTCCTTTAGTAACAACTTTTCCTATGTTATTACTGTGAGTAAAACAAGACCTGTGACCTGTGTGAATTACTGCATTTTTTTTTATCTCCTCTCAAGGGTGCAACTTCTACTTTTCTTCTATAACAAACAAGGTGAGACTTTTTTTTTTTTTTGACAGGAACGGATATGGTTTTATATTAAAGCCTTGATATGAATGCCTCGAATCAGATTACAAAATATGGGAGAAAAGCCCAATTTTCCTCCCTTGTCAGGAATTCAATGACCCAGATACTTATGTGTCGATGTTTCTTACATATAGTAATCGAATCAATCTTCGAAATTTTCCCTAACTTGTGGATATAAACAAACTATTGCAGTACAATGCAATAAAACATGTGTGCTAGATTTTAAGGGATTGGGTCCCATTTTTTGTCCCTGTCTCTTAAAAGAGTGCCAGCGGGAAGAAGTGCAACCTTGTTGGCTTCCAAATCTGCATCCTTATTGTCTCCCGCAATACATGGAAGAAGTTCACACTTTGAAGGGTTTTTACCATTGTTTTGATTCTTGTCACCAATCTTGCAAACTTGAGATCTTTAGGAACAAAGTTGTTCACTATAGTTTTTATAATGGACTGAGAGTCACCAATTACATTTGCCTCTTTAATGCCTACTTCCTTGACTTGCTTGAGGCCTTGGAGCAGAGCCAACACTTCTTCCTGGGTGCTAGTGTTATGGCCCAAGCCCCAGACATAACTATGCTCGATTTTTCCCTCTAGATTCTTAATGACACCTCCTGCACCTACTTTCCCGGGATTGCCTTTAGCAGCCCCGTCGAAGAATAAAGTATGTCTGGAATGCTTGATGATCCAAGCTGAGAAGTCTTTCTCGTTTAGTCTGATTTTCCATTCTTTACTTATCTTGCTTTGCCTTGCTGCTACAGAGAATTGAAGGCCCATCATATCTCCCCATTCCAAATCCTGTTGGCTTAAATTTGTTGCCTCAATCTGATCACCCAAGCTTTCTTTCAACTGGATTTTGATCTTGGCCATGATTATCTTTGCATTCTGCGCTTTACCTCTAAAAATTCTCTTATTTCTTTCTAGTCAAATTTGCCAACAAATAATCTTTGGCAAGGAAATCCAGGCGGCTTTAAAATTGTCATTATTTGGGAGTACACTTGGATAACTGTGAATCCAACTAGCAAACATGTAGTGTCCCGAAGGCCGAGCCCTGTTGCAAATCATGATATATGAAATGAATTGTAAACATTTTCTATAGGCTGGTGAGCCAAGTTTTGTATAACTGGTAGGCTTATGTGTTTGTTAGGCCAGGGAGCCTAAGTGTTGAAGGCCAGGAGCCTCCTGATGTACTTGTATGTATGCAGAATGATTAATAAAATGTAAACACCGCCAGGTGCATACCGGCCATGATGAATGAGTGAAGCGGGACTGAGCGTCCGCAGAGTGGGCAAGGGATTAGGGGTTGGAAGGTGGGAAAAGGGGCTAAGTGTTGAGCCTAGGGGCTAAGCCTAGGAGGCTTAAGCCTGGGTATAATATTTTAATATTATTTTCCAAAAGACATGTGTATTTTATTTTTATCCTAAGTTCCTAGCAAGGGAAAACATGCAAAAGGGATGCATGCTATGGGAACTCATGCATTTCCCAGGGTGACAAGTGTCAACCCTGGTGCATGCAAATATAATAGCCGAGATGAACCGTGTGAGGGGGATATTTTCCATTCTACTTGACCGTCTGAGAGTGAACCCGGGGAACCTCTGCAAGAATACCCTCGTACAATCCTAAAACCCAAAACGGGAGACTATCCTGTGATTGTTGAACCTGTTTGGGAAGGGCGTGTCTGTTTTTCCCAATTGGCGGTTGTAGCCACACAGTGCTGGACTGCGCATGGCATATTGGCCAGAGTAAGCTTGTGCTGAGCTGGTGTATGACCTCTCTTCTGTTGAGGGAGGCGACTGTGGTTGGAAGAGGCAGGTTGTCAGGCCTGTGAGCAATGCTTTCCAGGGGAAAGAGTTTGCTGGGAAGCGGTTTCTTCCAAAGAGTGCCCAGCACCAGCTACGAAATCTGAGACTTCCTGATCTAGCCTGTTGCCGAGACCCAGAGAGGGAGATTAGCACCGATGGACTGTGCGTGTGAAGGTGTATACTCCCGGGTGGAATAGGCATGTGGGGAATGAGAGTTTGGTAGTAGTGGGCGTAAGATGGCATCTTTGGGAAGAAGCCTTCCAGATATTTCTGTGTTGTTTTCCCTGTAACCTCAACCTAGCCTAGGATTCCTTGCCTTGGGGTGGAGCTCAGTCCCAGCTCGGGGGTGACCCATTGTTGAGATGATGAGCAGTGTGGTCTAAGTCTGGGAGGTTAGTGGAAGGCCTGCACTTGGTTGGTGGATTTCATCACTGTTACAAGATAAGTATCTAACTATGTTCTTATCACATTTTGGCATGACTGTGCTGTATATATTATCATGTTTTCCGCTGTGTATATGAATTAGTATGAAGTGCTATCGATTGTTAATTATGGCAATAATTCATATGAATACTGTGTGTAGAATGTGTTTACTTGTTTAAATGCATGTGGAGTATATACTGGACTGTATGTGTTATGTGAAAAGTGTGTACAGATTGTTACATAGTGAGTTAAAAGCCTTGGTAAGCAGAAAGGTACACTACAAATTGGTATCGATTCGTGATAAAACTCTGGGTTGCGAAAGGTGACACTGCAAATTGGTATCAGAGCCAAGGTTTCGACATTGAGCCTAGATGGGCCAGTGGAGTGGTCGTTGGACTGAGAATGTGAAGGGAATTGGGCTTGGAATGGTTAATTTCAGACCTTGGTTTGTTCCAGTGTGTCAAGTAGTTGTGCTTGACTATGCTTACGATCTCAGGACGTTTAGTGGTGTAGTGAAACCGCAGTCAGTGTGGTCTATGGCCACGGGGAGACAGGTCTCTACACTAATAGTGTTAGAACCTTAGGATTTGTTCGGGAGGGAAGGCGAGCCCTCGTGACCATTGGATCTGGAAAAATGTGCGTAAGGATTAAAAATCCTTTGGAAATGGCACAGGAGTATGGAAATTGCGATACGCAAATCCCTAATCAGTTAGAAACCGTCTGAGCCGTCAGATATCGACCGGAAACCCGACAGTTGGTGGATCTGTCGGGGGGTGTCTGAAGGTTAAAACCTCAGCGATTAAAGGCAAAATCCCGAAATAGATCTAGACTGTCCGAAAGACGGAGGACACGTGTCGTGAGATTTTCCATTTCAGGAAATCGAGAATCGCGATATCGGGAGTCCTGGTAACAAAGGATCGGGACTTTCCATGATGGAAACCCCAGAGCAGTCATGGACTGTCCGATTTGAGATGGCCACGTGTTGTGAGACTACCCATTTCGAAGATCGGGGATTCAGAAGTTCTGATGATAAGAACTCGGACTTTCTTCATGATAAATCCCAACCATACTGTCGAGACATTAGCATGTGACTAAGTCCTGATGAACAGACAAGATTCCTTCAGGAAATATCAGGGTCTGAAAAGACCGTTTGATGTGAGAAATATCTGACCGTTGAGTTCCATGGTTGGATTGGACGTGGATGCATGAATGCGTACCACGTGCCAGTGAGTCGAAGAGACAGGAGAGAGTGTGTTGTGGGGTATTCTACCCTACGGACTAACAAGCCAGGGTTCTAAACTTGTACGCAGATCATGACCCTCAAGACTTAACTTTTAACCTTCTACCCAAAATCTCAACCCCTTTTCTCATGCAAACATGGGAAGAATAAACTAACCTTTTTATCGACGGTTGAAGTAGATCCTCCGTTGAGCCTTTATCTCTTTGTTGCTGCTGCTCCTTCCACAAAGCTTTCCTGCAATCAAGATAAGACTACACATGTATGCTATTGATCTACTAGGGGGTTAGAGATAAAACAAAAATCAAATAACATAGATAAGACTCATGTATTCGGGACAGGAAAAGTATCTTTTTCATTAATCTCAATATGAATCAACTTACAATGATTTCTGAGATCGGCCACCGTTCCTCGATCCTGATCCTGGGCTCCTCCTCTTCCTTT
>ML789054.1:90836-104703 GCA_009831015.1 Picea engelmannii | reverse complement strand
GCCAATTCTGTTGTGGGGTATTCTACCCTACGGACTAACAAGCTAGGGTTCTAAACTTGTACGCAGATCATGACCCTCAAGACTTAACTTTTAACCTTCTACCCAAAATCTCAACCCCTTTTCTCATGCAAACATGGGAAGAACAAACTAACCTTTTTATCGACAGTTGAAGTAGATCCTCCGTTGAGCCTTTATCTCTTTGCTTTTGCTGCTCCTTCCACAAAGCTTTCCTGCAATCAAGACAAGACTACACATGTATGCTATTTATCTACTAGGGGGTTAGAGATAAAACAAAAATCAAATAACATAGATAAGACTCATGTATTCGGGATGGGAAAAGTATCTTTTTCATTAATCTCAATATGAATCAACTTACAATTATTTCTGAGATTGGCCACCGTTCCTCGATCCTGATCCTGGGCTCCTCCTCTTCCTTTTGTCCTCCAACTGCTGTTGCTTGAGTTTCTCCTGAAGCTTGAGGCAAGGCTACAGGGTTGGGACAAAAATGACTTGGCAATTTGGCAGAGTTTCTTTGCTATGATTTTTCCCTCTTCTTAATAGTACCCTTACCCCTCCTTTTATAGGCTAGAAGGAGCTAGGGTTTTTGGCGAACTCTCGTCCATGCATGGCTAAGAGTTCCAGTTAACTGACAAAAAGCCTCGTGTCCCGGCGGAAACTTTCCTGATTTTTTGCTTTGTTAGGTACCCGCGGTCTGTAGTGGCTTGGCCCGCGGATACCCGCGTGCAGTAGAAGGTCAGCAAACGGTCCCCCGTGCCCAGTGAGAGGTTAGGGCACGGGTTGCTTGTTTTAAGTGGTTTTTCAAGGTTTTATTCAGCATGGCTTTGGCTAGGAAGAGGCATGAGTTGGCCTGATGCCAGGTAAACCTGTGTGGTGCGTTTTAGGGTTATAACAGAGTGGTGGTACCCGATGACGTCGTTAAAAGTGACGTGGACCCTCCTGAACGTACCACATGCCATGATGATGAAGGGCGACAACTGTGCTGTGGGCCTGAAGAATAAAGTAATTCACGATTTCGGGACCTCGCGAGATAAGAACATGGGAGCTTGACATTGAAACTCGCGAAGTCACGAAGTAGCAAGAACGAGAGGAGAAAAGTCAACATCACTTCTCGGGGTTTCGTGAAAGGGAGGCACCAGGTCTGGATGCCACAACTCACGAAGGTGTGAATAGCGAAGGATGCCAGCACGTAGCCCTAGACTACGGTCATGCGTAGAAGACGCTAGCAAGGAGGGAGCCATACCCATGTCGCATCTCGGGTATCGGTGGTTAGAGGAAATGAGTCGAGGGTCTTCGACTCACGAGCTCGCGAGATCGCAAGTTGCAAAAGGGTGACCCTGGTTACGAATATCTAACTGTGGGATCTTCGTGGACCGAAGCCCGAAGTCCCGAAATCCCGAAGTGCCGAAAATGAAGGTTTCGAAAACACGAAAATTGCAGAACCAAACGAGATCTTAGAAAACTTAATTGAATCAAAATGTCTTTCGTTCTTGTTCGTATTGGCTTATAAATGTTACAGATTGTTTTGAAGGAGTAAGGGCCTGACAAACTTCGAATTTAATTGCACAGTGCGTGTGCAGAGTTCAACGACGCTCAGGATCCCAGTTAACCAACACCGAGGATGGAATGGCAAAAGGTGATGATGGCCTCCGAAACAGGAGATGAACGGGAAGGAAAGGATGTCAATATGGGAGTGGAAGGATCAAACTCCAATGGGCATGGAAAAGAGATGGATAAGGAACAACATATGATGCAACTCATCGAAAGATTGCAGAAAGATTCCCAGGCTCACCTAGCTGATAGCCGAAAGCTCATGAAAGTCCGGGATCGACAGGGTGAATTCAATTTAAAATTGTTGAAGAGCCTGGAAAGAATAGAAAAGAAATTGGAAAAAGGGAGTGACACAAGAAGATCAAGAAGTGTCAGAACCCCTATGGGGAGAAGGAGATCAAGGAGTGGTAACAGACATTACCATCTCTCCCTGAAGCATTCTGGCAAGGAGACACACAATAGTTCAAGCCCATCCCCTTCTAGAAAACACCGAAAATATGGAAAGGATGAATTGAAAGGAGAGATGAACAAGATTAAGCCTCCAACATTCGATGGAGAACATAAGAAGGAGGAAGACGCTGAGACATGGTTGCTTGGCATGAAGAAATACTTCCAACTGCAGAATTATTCTGCCCATGCAATGTACCAACTGAAAGGAAAAGCATCCATGTGGTGGGATCAGTTTGTGTAGGTGCAACACATCCGAGAGAAAGAGGTCACTTGGAAGGAATTTAAGAGGTATTTCGAGAAGAAATACCTGACTAAAATATACTATGACAGAAAGATGAAGGAGTTCTTCGAACTCAAGTTGGGTAGTACGACCATTGATGAGTATGAACGAATTTTTCTGGAACTACTGAAGTATGTTCCATTCATCAAAGACAAGGCTGTCAAGATTCAGAGGTATCTGAGTGGACTGCCACCTTCCATTGGTGACAAGATTCAATATGATGATCCTAAGACTATGGAAGAAACAATAAGAAGGGCGAAATTCTTATATGAACAACAAAGATAAAATCCTACCTTTCGAAAGGCTTGGGATGACCAGAAGAGGTTTAAGAAAGAACAGAAGCAGAAGGGAGACAAACCTTCCTTTTTTCGAAACAGTCATCAGGGACAACCATAGTTTAGAGAGCCGAGAATGACTGAAGAGAGACCACAAAGGCAGAGACAGGCGCCCATTCAGTGTTGGGGCTGTCAAGGAAACCACAAGTACAGAGATTGTCCCCATAAAAATGGTAAGGCAAGAACGGTACATACTGTTCAACAAGCTAAAATAGTGGAGGATATGGGCAGTAGAATGTAGAGGATCTACGCAACCCTATACAACAAGCAAGCATAATTTCAATCGCACATGATTGAAGTGGAAGGTACGATCAACAACCGACCACTTGTTATTTTAATTGATTCAGGGGCTAGCCATAGTTATGTAGATCCTAGAGTGGTGGAAAGTTTGCATATAACGAGAAGAAAACATGAGAATTATTGGTTAGTGCAGTTGGCCACAGGGACCAAGAGGAAGGTCAAATTGATTAAGTCCTATTCAGTGGACATGAAAGGAATGAGCACTAAGGATGAATTGAACATTCTGCCTTTAGGCTCATATGATTGCTTAATTGGGATGGTCTGGTTGGACCAGCACCATGCCCTTCTGGATTTTCGTAACAAGAGGTTCACATGTCGGGACGAAGAGGGAAATCAGGTAACCATCCAAGGAATTCCCAGAGCCGTGGCTGTGAGGGAAATATCAGCCATGCAGCTGAAGAAATGTTATCGGAAAGGCTGTCAATTATTTGCAGCCCAGGTGGAAGAAGTATTCCAAGATGTGGTCTCGAAATTGGAAAACCACAAGGTACTCAAAGAATTTAAGGACATATTTCAGGAGGTGCCTGGATTACCTCCGAAGAGGGACATCGATTTTTCTATAAATCTGATGCCTGGAGAAACTCCAGTTTCGAAGGATCCTTATAGAATGAGTCCACCAGAGCTGAAATAGTTGCAATTGCAGCTCAAAGAGCTACTAAAGAAAGGTTACATTCGTCCCAACGTGTCACCGTGGGGAGCCCTAGTCCTATTCGTGAAGAAGAAAGATGGGACGTTGAGGCTGTGCATTGATTTTCGGCAGTTGAATAAGGTCACTGTCAAGAACAAGTATCCTCTGCCGAGGATTGATGATCTTTTCAATCAGTTGAAGGATGCGAAAATATTTTCGAAAATAGATCTCCGATCTGGATATCACCAAGTGAGAATAAGGGATGAGGACATCAGCAAGACCGCCTTTAGAACAAGGTACATTCATTATGAGTTTACAGTGGTGCCGTTTGGATTGTCCAACGCGCCTGCTATCTTTATGTGCTTAATGAATGGAGTGTTCAGAAATTATCTGGACAAGTTTGTCATAGTCTTCTTGGACGATATCTTGGTGTATTCCAAGATAGAGGAAGAACATGAACAACACCTTAGAATGGTGCTGCAATTGTTGAGAGAACACCAACTGTATGCAAAACTGAGCAAGTGCTCATTTTACCGAAAGCAGATCCATTACTTGGGACACATTATATCAGAGGAGGGGATCGCTGTGGATCCTAAGAAGGTACAAGCCATCCGAGAATGGCCAACGCCAAGGAATGTGGCAAAAGTTAGATCTTTTATGGGTCTGGCAGGCTACTATAGGAGGTTTATAGCCGGATTCTCAAGGATGGCCCATTCTATCACTTCCTTGAGAAGGAAGGGGAAGAAGTTCCAGTGGACTGAAGAATGTGAGAGTAGCTTCCAACAATTGAAGAAGCTGCTAACTAGTGCTCCAATCCTGAGGATTGCAGATCCAAACAAAGATTACGTAGTGTGCACAGATGCGTGTAAGGAGGGGCTGGGAGGAGTTCTCATCCAAGAAGGATTTGTAGTTTGTTATGAATCCCGAAAGTTGAAGGAACGTGAGAAGAATTATGCCACTCATGATTTGGAACTGGAAGCAATCATCCGCACCCTGAGGAAATGGAGACATTACCTCATGAGAAAGAAATTCAAATTAAGAACAGACCACAACGGTCTGAAATATTTATTTGATCAGCCAACCTTAAACGCCAGGGAAATCAGATGGTTGGAGTTTCTGTGCGAATATGACTTTGATATCAAGCATATCAAAGGGAAAGAAAATAAGGTGGCTGATGCACTCAGCAGAAAAGTGCATGAATTACATGCTACAACCATTAGCATGTACCAGACTGAGACGAAAGACAAAATTTTAGAAGCTGCCAATGCTGATTTGCAGTACAAAAATCTTGTAGCAAAACTACAACAGTGTGAGAGACCACAGACCGAGGAAAGTTACAGCTTGGGAACTAGTGGTTTACTTCTGTATAAAAATAGAGTGTATGTACCTAATGACCGAGAGTTGAAGCTGGCAATTCTAAAGGAGATGCATAACGTGGCTTATGCTGGACATCTTGAATATCAAAAGACTATGGCAGTAGTCAAAAGCCATTATTTTTGGCCGGGTTTGAAGAAATAAATTGCTGAATACATCGCCAGATGTATGGAGTGCCAAAAGGTTAAGGCTGAGCATAGACACCCAACAGGGTTTTTGCAGCCTTTACCTATTCCTAAATGGAAATGGGACGTGGTAACAATGGATTTTATCACAGGATTTCCCAGAACAAGAAAGCAACATGATTCAATCATGGTGGTGGTGGAAAAGCTTACTAAAGCTGCCCATTTTATTCCACTGAAAACCACCCACAGAGCAGCAGATGTTCCTGATATATTTTTAAAAGAAGTTGCATGCTTGCATGGAATTCCTAAGACAATTGTGTCTGATAGGGACCTGAAATTCACTTCAAATTTCTAGAAAGGACTATTCAAAGGATTCGAAACGAATCTGAACTTTAGTACAACATATCATCCCGAGTTTGATGGACAGACAGAGAGAGTAAATAGAGTAATAGAAGACATGCTGAGAATGTATGTGATGGATAAACCATCAAGGTGGGAAGACTACCTGCATTTGGTAGAATTTGCCTACAATAATGGATATCATGCATCATTGAAAACGATCCCATTCGAAGCGCTTTATGGAAGAAGGTGCAACACTCCAGTGAGTTGGGATAATCCAACTGACAGATTAGTAGTCGGGCCTGAACTGCTCAAAGAGATGGAAGATCAAATGATAAAAATCAAACAGAATCTGAAAGCTGCCCAGGACAGGCAGAAAAGTTACGCTGATAGTAACAAAACCCATAGAGAATTCAAAGTGGGTGACCATGTTTTCCTGAATGTGAAAACTAACAGGAGTTCCCTGAAGCTGGAAAGTTGCGCCAAGTTGGCAGCAAGATTTTCTGGGCCATTTGAGATCGTAGAAAGGATTGGGCTGGTTGCATACATGCTTGCATTACCTGCATCTATGAATGTACATAATGTGTTTCATGTTTCACTGCTTAAGAAATATGTACCTGATGCTAATCATGTTATTGATTGGACTGTGATTCAGGTGGAACCATAAGGTGTCCTGCAAGTGCATCCTATGCGCATATTGGACAGGAAAAGAAAACAGCTATGGAATCGAGCTATAGAGATTGTAAAGGTCCAGTGGACCTAGTACGGTCCTGAAGACGCGACAGGGAGCATGAATAAGTAATGTGGACAGAGTACCCGCATCTTTTTGAAAATTTTGAAAGACTTGCAGAGACAGTGTAAGTTGCACTTAGGACAGTGCAAAAATAAGGGGAGGGGGATTGTAGTGTCCCCAAGGCCGAGCCCCGTTGCAAATCATGATATATGAAATGAATTGTAAACATGTTCTATAGGCTGGTGAGACAATTTTTGTATAACTGGTAGGCTTATGCATTTGTTAGGCCAGGGAGCCTAAGTGTTGAAGGCCAGGAGCCTGCTGATGTACTTGTATGTATGCAGAATGATTAATAAAATGTAAACACCGCCAGGTGTAGACCGACCACGATGAATGAGTGAAGGGGGACTGAGCGTCCGCATAATGGGAAAGGGATTAGGGGCTAGAAGGTGGGAAAAGGGGCTAAGTGTTGAGCTTAGGGGCTAAGCCTAGGAGGCTTAAGCCTGGGTATGATATTTTAATATTATTTTCCAAAAGACATGTGTATTTTATTTTTATCCTAATTTCCTGGCAAGGGAAAACGTGCAAAAGGGATGCATGCTATGGGAACGCATGCATTTCCCAGGGTGACAAGTGTCAACCCTGGTACATGCAAATATAATAGCCGAGATGAACTATGTGAGGGGGATCTTCTCCATTCTACCCGACTGTCTGAGAGCGAACCTAGGGAACCTTTGCAAGAATACCCTCGTACAATCCCGAAACCCAAAACGGGAGACTATCCCATGATTGCTGAACCTGTTTGGGAAGGGCGTGTCTGTTTTTCCCAATTGGCAGTTGCGGCCACACAGTGCTGGACTGCACGTGGCATATTGGCCAGAGTAAGCTTGTGATGAGCTGGTGTATGACCTCTCTTCTACTGAGGGAGGCGACTGTGGTTGGAAGAGGAAGGTTGTCAGGCCTGTGAGCAACGCTTTCCAGGGGAAAGAGTTTGCTGGGAAGCGGTTTCTTCCAGAGAGTGCCCAACACCAGCTACGGACTCTGAGACTTCCTGATCCAGCCTGTTGCCGAGATCCAGAGAGGGAGATTAGCACCGATGGACTGTGCGTGTGAAGGTGTATACTCCTGGGTGGAACAGGCATGTGGGGAATGAGAGTTTGGTAGTAGTGGGCGTAAGATGGCATCTTTGGGAAGAAACCTTCCATATGTTTATGTGTTGTTTTCCCTGTAACCTCAGCCTAGCCTAGGATTCCTTGCCTTGGGGTGGAGCTCAGTTCCAGCTCGGGGGTGACCCACTGTTGAGATGATGAGCAGTGTGGTCTAAGGATGGGAGGTTCGTGGAAGGCCTCCACTTGGTTGGTGGATTTCACCACTGTTACAAGATAAGTATCTAACTATGTTCTTATCACATTTTGGCATGACTGTGCTGTATATATTATCATGTTTTCCGCTGTGTATATGAATTAGTATGAAGTTCTATTGATTGTTAATTATGGCAATAACTCATATGAATATTGTATGTAGAATCTGTTTACTTGTTTAAATGCATGTGGAGTATATACTGGACTGTATGTGTTATGTGAAAAGTGTGTACAGATTGTTACGTAGTGCGTTAAAAGCCTTGGTAAGCAGAAAGGTACACTACAAATTGGCATCAATTCACGATAAAGCTTTGGGCTGCGAAAGGTGACACTACAAAACAGATCAGTGATGGAAGTGGGGAATGCGAAATTGTTTCCCCAAGGGCCTAGAACCTCATGCCAGACCTCTGCAGTGAATTTACATTCCAGCATTAGGTGGCAGACATTCTCTTCATTTTCGCAACACATCAAGCATCTAGATGGCCCATGGAAGCCTCGTTTCTTCAATCTGTCCTCAGTTAAAATTCTGTTATGGCACATGAGCCAACATAAGAAGTCGATTTTTGGAATGGTCTTGTGACACCATAGCCCCTTCCAAAGCACATGATTAGGCGGGACATGAGGCTATTCCAACAGTTTTGCGTATCCCATTGCCACTGTATAGAATCCAGAGTGAGAACACCAACCACGTTGGTCCCGCTTCCTAGCGTGGATTGGGGCCATGCCCTTCAGGTGAGCGAATAAGACATTGCAGTTCGACTTTAGGTCCAAAGGAACCTGGAACTGCTTCCAACAAGTCCAAGAACATCCATCCCAACACGAGATGTCCCACAGGGTGTTAAATCCAGCGCTGGACATCCAGTCTCGTAGCGGATGTAGAGAATGATTTTCGGCAAGAGGAGGGTTATTCATAATGCTGTCATCCCATATACTGATTTGTTTTCCATTGCTCGGGATCCAGAAGGAATGGTGATGGATCAATGGGATGGCCTGAGCATAGAGTTTGAGAAATTGTTAACCTGTTTTTGAGAGGGGACTGTCAATACATCGTTTTCTTTGCCCGCTGAGATATTTCCTCCACATAGTTTTTTGCACCCAACCAGGCTTAGAAGCAATGAGCCTCCAAATGATTTTTTCCCCCATAGCAACATTTTGAGTGCGAATATCTTTGAAGTTCAATCCTCCTTCCATCAGAGGCTTGGTGACTTTGTCCCAGCTAATAAGAGGGATTATTTTTTCATTTTGTTTGCCACCTTTCCAAAAGAACCTACAAATGAGATCCTCCATCTTCCTGAGGATGCAGATTGGAGCCAACAAGACAGAGAATTGAAAGATCGAAAGACTGCTGAGAACAACCTTGATCAACACTGACTTACTAGCAAGATTGAGCCATGAGAAACCCCAAGCCTGGATCTTGAGTTTAAACTTATCTAACAGTGGGAGCCAATCTCTGTTGAAGGCATTCTTTTGGAAGATTGGGAGGCCTAGATACTTTAACGAAGTCCAATTGGAAGAGCCAGCAAAGCCCAGACATCTGGAAATAGCACTAAGAGCGCTGTTAGAAATGTTCCAACTATAAATATGACATTTACCCTTATTTAGTTTTCTTCCTGTAGCATCACAATAATCATCCAACACTTCTTTGAAACTTGTAGCAGAAAGCACAGAGGCTGCGCCCAACATCAGAGAATCGTCGACAAATAGAGCATGGTTAATATTTTTAACTCCTCTGGTAATGTTAAGGCCCAAGATATCTTGGTTAAGTTGCTTCTTGTCCAAATAGAAACTTAGAATAGAGGCTTGAAGAACAAAAAGGAGGGGAGAAAGAGGATACCCCTGCCGAAGCCCTCTTGAAGCTTTGAAGAAGTTCGTTGCTCACCCATTCACCAGAGGGGTGATCCAAGGCTCAGAGATACAAGCATGAATCCAATTGATAAACTCGTGCCCAAACCCAAACTTGTGCAAAAAATCAAAGCGAAATCTGTATCTAACACGATCAAAAGCATTAGCTAGATCTAGTTTGATAACCATACCCTTTTCTTTTCGTTGCAGGATTGAGTGAATCGCCTCTTGCACTAGGATAAAATTGTCCACAATCTGCCTCCCATGCACAAAACCACCTTGATTTTTCGGGATAATATTAGGAATGATACCTTTCAATCTATTGGCTATCACCTTGGTAATCAACTTGTAACCTATGTTGCATAACGAAATAGGTCGAAATCTGTTGAAAGCACTGACTCCCTTTTCCTTTGGGATGAGGGAAAGAAAGGCTAAGTTCGTGCTGCCCCCAAATTTCTAACAAGCTTGGGACTTCAAGAACATTTTGTGCAAGTCCTTTTCCACTATCTGCCAACAAGATTGGAGAAATCTAGTTGTGAAGACATCTAGGTGAGACTTATTTGTAATTGATAGCTGAATTTGTTTTAACATTTTTGTAAATAATTTCTACATCACTTGACATTATAACTGTGACTCAGATAACGAGATGTAACCTATGTACTGTCTTATTATTAATTTCATTTAAAGATTATGTTAGCGCTCTGTAATTTGCCCAAGGCTGTGAGGCAATCACAGAGGCAACATCAAAACCACTTCGAGTCTTGGATCTAGCCCTACAAGACTCAGAGAGGGATCTCTCTGTATGATATAACTTTGTTTGAAGATAATATTAGGCTAGTTAATGGGTTCAGAGTTTGGATTTTTTAATTGGTAAGAGCAGAGAAAAAGGAACCATGGGCAATGGAGTCGCAATCTGAAGCTCAATCAAAAACAAGTTCTACAGATAGCATTACAGGGCAAGGTAGGCACTCTTGGTGGATTATTTAAATTTGATTTTGGATTTAGGGGATTAATATGAGAGGACCAGGGAATGACAAGGCAATAAAGAATCTTGAAATTAACCTTTGAGGAGAAAACATCGATAATTATGTCAAAGCCAAAACAGAGTGTGTCTCAACAAATTCTGTTCTTCGAACTTCTTTGCATAATTCAGAGTATAAATAACTTAAGAAATACAATGGAAACAAATTACAGTGAATGAGCAAAACATCACCACCAAAAATGACACATGAATCCTATAGCTACTGAGATTGTATTATTGAAATGATGGAAATACAAAAAGCTCAGTGAGCTGCTTTACAAAAAACTCGATCTTGGTTCCCTGACTGATCAACCCTTTTACATTAAAAAGAATCTCTATAAATAAGAGATATCTCCCCATAAGTTTCGAGAGTCGGTTTTAACCGCCTCGGCCAAAAATAGGCACAAATCCCACAAAATCTGGAACTTTCCGCCATGAAAGACGGACTGGTTTTCTACGAAAAATGGGTCCAAACAGACATTTTTTTCTCTTCAACGATGACACCTGGGAAAACAATGAAGGAGTTTATTGGATATGGGCATGTTCTGGACAAAAACCTCCTTCGACTTCTCCAAATTCATCCCCATCTGGCCATAATAGCTCCCGCAAAATCAGGATTGTAACGAAAAAGTGAAAATACGGAAAAGGGCCTCGAAGATGGCTTCGATTATACCTGCTCGTGGAACCTGTGAAAAAAATGAGAGAGGTTTTTTTTATTCATTAAGTTACGGAGAAAAATCTCTCTCTATTTCTTAAAATTCGTTTTCATTTTCCCAAATATGGCCTCGGACGAAGACATGCTGAATAGGCGAAAATAGTCAAAAAATTGAAAAAGGCGGTTTTTTTTTGGGGATGGGTGGTATTCCGGACCCCCCCCTGAGGTGGTAAGCGGTTTTTTTTGGGGGGGGGTTCCGCTGGAATGGGGATCTGACACGTGTATGGGGGGTGGTTTTGGTATACTACCATTCCAGACCCCCCCCCCCTCTCGTTAAAGTTCGAATGGTGAGGGGGGGTCCAGAATCTTTAAGAGTCGTTGATTTGATTTATTATGTGATTGATGTAATGAATGTGCGTTGAGGTAGGGGGTGGGTAGGACTTAGGGTAGTTTAGTTTTATGTTTTTTTGTTTTTTAATATTATTTTATTATATGTTTTGTTTACGTTTTTTTTTTATGTTTTGTTTTTATATTATGTTTTATGTTTTATTTTTATATGTTTTATTTTAATTTGTATTATATTTTATTATGTTTATTTTTTATTTTTTATGTTTTTTATTTTAATATTTGTTCTATTAAATATTAAAATAACTTAGCTATTGATTTATTAATTATTAACTAGTTTAGCCTAGTTTAACTACACTAACTTTAGCCTAGTTTTACTAAACTAACTTAGCTATTGATTTATTAATTATTAACTAGTTTAGCCTAGTTTAACTACACTAACTTTATTGCTAACCTTTGTTAATCTATTATTCTTTTTACCCTAAGCTTTGTTTATGCATGGAGGGGTAATATTGGCGAATGAGTGAATGAATGAAGGGTGAGGAACTGACAGGTGTAGCATGAAGGAAGGATGTAGCATGGAGCAAAGGAGGCCTGATGCAATGGATGGATGACACGTTGGGATAGGGCCCGCCGAAAAAACTCGCCTCATTCCGGACCCCCCCCCCCACTGTTAAAGGGAGAACGATCGGGGGGGGGTGTCCAGAATCGCCTGTGGNCCCCCCCCCCCTCCCCCACCGTTAAAGGGATAACAGTCGAGGGGGTCCAGAATCCACTGTCAGCCGTCGATCTATGCGCTGCTATATCGACCATCAATCTAAGTGCGTTCTTTATTCTCCAGGCGCGAATGCAGAGTATGAGGCAAAATTTAGGCTTAATGAATTTTTGAGGGTTTGGTGCACTGCTTCCCTTGAAAATAATTTGCAGAGATGAAATATTATTTGCAAACCTATACACCCAGAGTGAAAAATTTCTAGTCAACAGATGATACTATGAATTATAGGGTTATAATAGTGGCTCCACCTGGGGATGGCAACTTCTTTCAGGAGGTGTCAAGAACCACAAACCTGCAGGCTGGTGCTTTATCCATTGGACTGATCCTAAAATCTTATTCTGCAACTTGTCTCTGTTTTGATCTTGCAACTGAAGCCAAATCAAATGAACACTGCTGAAAAAGAGATGTTCAGAATGCTGAGCTTATTCACATTCTGCTACCTACCCTATGCTACTGATAATTTTGTTAAATCAAATAATACAAAAATGCCAATGAAGCCAATCAAGTAGCTGCTGAGACCAGAGGACTGTTTGACTGCTCGTTAGCACAGTGAAAAGAGCAGCGTGACCTTTTGCCCATAGATTCAAAACTGCAAAGTGTAATGGCCGCTGCTGAAAACATGATTGATCTTTACAACAGATTCCCCGACAATCTTGAAGGACCAAAGTAATTCCAGAGATAGATTGAGGCTCTACAGTGAAAAAATTCTCCATATAGGTAGCTATAGGATCAAGGTAGAAATGACATGTTCCTTGATTTTTGGATTCTTCCAAGTAAGCGACATGCTTTGGCACTGTATCTATGTTATTTTCATCCTCATGCATTTCCTGACATGGCTGCAACTTTCTTGATGGGTTTTGAAATGATGCTTCTGATGAACACACCCCTGTAGCTGACTGTCCTATCATATCCATATCATAGCAGCATTTTATCCCATAGCTGGATGATGGGGAATGATTTTGACCACACAGGCCATCCAACCGATCAACTATTGGATCCTGAAAAGACTGACAAGACTGCTGCATTGATTCAAATGATATTTCCTGACCTTTTATGTATTTATCCTTAAACACTTGTCCAAGAGTCTCCTTCAAAATTTGAAATGAATTAAAGCACAATGGTACAGAGTTATTTTGGATTAACTCATAATTTGTCTCGGGCTTTAAGCTTTCATTTGGAATTTGAAAATCAGAGTAGGTAAAGTGTTGCAATTCTGGGTTTAGAACAACCTCAACATCAACACTGACATCTTCACCTAGTTGATCAGAAAATTCTCCCTCTCTACTATTGACAACTTTCTTACAATTTCCTCTCAAAAATTGAAAAGAAGAGAAACATAAGGGCAAAGATTTTTCCCTTACTCTGAAATTTTCTGCCCCTTCCTCATCGCTGTCATGACTATTGTGCAAGGGATGATTGTCATATCTAAACCGTAAATGATCTTCTTCCTGCCAATGACATGCTGCTGATTGCTTTGAACAATCCACATCTATTTCAGCCTCATGCTCATCATCGCACTGATCACACTTGGGTGGATAATCCAAGTAAGGAATGTTGTCAAACATGCACATCATATCAGCTGGTTGTTCCTGTGCAAATTGAGATGGAGCTTCATCTTTGACTATGTTGTGAATTGAATACATGAAAGAATCATTATCCAAACCATGGTACCAAGGATGAACAACAAAATGTTTGGGAACTGTGACATTTTCTTTCTCTGAAATCAATGGACCAT
>ML789054.1:48237-63114 GCA_009831015.1 Picea engelmannii | reverse complement strand
TTGCTTTCAGTTGTTAGATAGATTGTATTCTGTTGTGTTTTCTGTTTTCTGTTAACCCTTTTTGCTCCACAGCATCCTGTTCTGCCTTGCCGAGCCCAACAGGGCATGCTAGTGCTCCCATTTTTGCTCACCCGGCGACGATTTGAGCACGAACACATATCTTACTCATCCAGAGTCATATTTTCTCCAAATGAAAGGGAGAATAAAGGTAGAAAATGGATATACAAAATGGGCATAAGAAAAATCATTTTTTTGGCAATTTGGTACAAGGGAAATGCCTCTCAAGTTTCAGGCCCAGGGGATCCCTTCGCCGAAACAAGCCCAAATCGAAGCCATGCTTCGGTCAACTCACAGGGAAACTTATAGGCAACAAAGGGGTGGTATAATAAGGTATGAAAAGTATCTGAACAACGAGAATTTCCTTACATGCAACGACCAAATCCCAAAGGCCCCTTTCCCTCCTAAGAAGCTCTGCAATTTCCCCACACATTGGGGCTTCATCCTGGTGAATTTGGTAGCCATGGATGGCCGAGAATTGTCCTAAATCACCTCATCTACAGTTGAAAAACATGGCAGCAACAAAAGATTCTTTGGGATGGCACAAATCCCAAGGAAAATGATGATGTGGCATATTAATTTTGTCAATTTATGAAAAATTACTTTTTGTAATAGTTTGGTCTCGCATAATTTGCGTTTGGCATGTATACATTGTAATTAAGAGGTCAAATCAGATTTGATTTGATCCCTTTTGGATAAGATTCCCTTTTTAGGATAAGTTTACTTTTTGGTAAAAATACAAAAACACTTTAGGGTTGGTCCACTTGTCACTTTTCCAAAAGTGACAGGTGTCTTATGACCTAACCCTAAGCCTTCACCTCTCCTTTATAAATAAGAGGGATGGCATTGTAAAAAGGGAGGATGAATATAGTAACGAAGCTCTGCTAAAATTTTCCAAGACTCTTTGTGTGTGTGATACTTGTTAAATTTTAGTTGTTGGACATGTCACTTGTTGGTTAAGGGTTGAGGGGTAGAAGTAAATACTTGTTATGATATTTATCTTCAGGAGGGATTGGTTAGCTAGACGTTTGTTGTTGCTTCCTTGGGTTTAACTTACTTGCTTTAATTTTGTATCAGCTTTGTTTAACTTGTTTGATGTGTTTTAGTGCATATTTTCTGAAGTATTCAGTTGTTTTCAGCCTTAGTTAGTGGCCGAGAGTCTTAAGGCCCCTTAGGACAAACCTTAAATAAGCCTCTTAGCTTTTTGTTCATACTTGTTTGCTTCCTTATCTTGTTCATGTATATTTCTGTTATGTTTTCCTGTTGTTAACCTTGTTGTCCCAAACTGGAAAATTGACCATTTTGGTCAATTTCTCCCCACGGGACAACCATCTTAGTTGGTTGTTCTCTATCTTTTAAGTATAAATTTCAGTTTCATTTATTTCAGTTTTTTCATATATAAACACTAAAATTTCGTTGTTTGAGGCAAATGGGCCAACATGACAACAAAGAAAAACATCAAATCTGATCGGTAAATCCACCCAATCACTCTCATATTCACCTTATATTCACTAGCACTCTTTATAAACTTTTTGGCACATATACCCATGTTGATATGCTTTTCTTGTGTAAATAGTTTAAGTAGTCTACTTGTAAATTTTTGTTTATAAAAATCTGATTTGTACTTTCGTAAATAACTATCAGTTCTTCAAATTCAGATAAGTAAACTTACAATCCCCATACAAGGAATCAGTTGGGGCTTTCATGCACATGGTGACCTTACCGCTTGCAAAGAGCCTTAACCCATTCCTTTAGGTTGAATGGTATAATTGTTTACTTGTAAATTAGTTGATTTTGTCATATTTCATTGTATATTTTCTCATACACTAATCTACAAGTGGCTTCCCCTAAAGGGGACACACAAAAATCAACAAGCCAAAAACACTAAAAAAACCGCAAAACACTTGAAAACAAAGCATGGGTCCGCCCCATACACTCAAAACAAAACCTATACTATTTAGTTATATGCATATACATATTATTTAGCCGTGACATATATGTCACATACTTATTTTACTTGTATTTGTATAAAGTTTTAGATATATTTCAATTCATTGACCAGGAGGCACACTTGTGAAAGAAAGACGTGAGCTCGCCATGCAGATGGCCTGGTCCTTTATTTCAAGCAATTTCAATTTCATAGAATACTAAGTGTTAAAGCCAATGAGTCTTCATCAGGAGCCCCTCAAAAGTTGTCTAGTTAGTATAAATCAAGTGGTCTTTCCTTAGTACCACACAATCAAGGAGTTGAATAGCTCAACTTGGTTGGAATACTACTATGCTTGGGTAAGCTCAGCTAAAAATCCCTTTAGGGGGGTCCTGGGCCTCTTCCTTTTCACATGTATCCTTCGTCCATCCAAGTGGCTATAAAATCCTGAAAGCGCCAGTGATGAGAAGTGGCTAATCCTTGCTTCGTTGAACTGCATGGGACACTCTTCAACCTAACCACTGTGGTCTACTAAGACTACTCTTCTTATACGGGTTGACATAGTTCCTTGATGTGTTTTCCTGATCGAGATAACCTTCAAAATAGTGTGGTGGCCAAGGCATGTGTTAATAACTAAAAAATCACCAATAAAATACATTTAAAGTCAAAACACCAAAACACCAAGAGCAAGTTGTACCTGCTTCCTACAATGCAAAACATGTGTCTTTTCAAGATACATGGATGGGTATGTACAGTGTGTTATCTGAGGAAGATGCTCACGTTCCTCCTTCTGAGTTGGAAGAAATGGTTTGGAGCATGGATTTTGACAGTGCTAAATCCAAGCACGGATCTGGGGCTGGGGTCCTTTTGTGTGATCCCAAGGGAAAGACAATCCCTTTCTCTTTTCAATTAGAATTCGCTAACACTAATAATATGGATGAATATGAAGTGTTATTTCAAGGCCTCCAAAAGGCCTTAGACTTAGGAATTCGCCATTTGTTGGTGAGTGGGGATTCTGAATTGGTTGTGAATCAAATAAGAGATAAATTTGAAGTTCATAACCCACGACTCAAACAATACCACCGAAGGGCTAAGGAAATTTTTGAGAAGTTCTTATCTTTCAACATTCAATCCGTACCTAGGGTGACAAACCACGTAGTAGATACTTTGGCCTTGGTTGGTTCTTGGTTCACTTAAGATATCGTAAGGTCTATCAAAGATATAAAAGTCCAAATTTTACATAGACCTGTGTTACCTGATAACGTCGACTCTTGGAAAGTTTTTGATATTGATGAACAAATCTGTAGGTTCCTTCAAAACAAGGAGGAATTCAAAGATTTACATATCATCCATGAGTTGGAAGAGGAAATCGAGGACATAATCCAATTGAAGACAAATAAAATTCCCCCTGGTTTGTTCGTACTGGAATCCATGTTTGATTCCAATGATGCCACCACCTATGCACCTAGTATTGATAGTGAATCTGTTAGGAAGGTGCAAGAAGCCATCCCTATAAACTTGGGAACTGAGAAAGATCCAAAACTGGTTTATATAGGGTCACAATGTTCTCCTTCTGAGATCACTCAATTCACTGAACTCTTGATAGAGTTCAAGGATGTTTTTGCCTGGTCCTTCGAAGATCTCAGGGTTTTCGATATGCAGAAGATAGTCCATGCCATACCATAAATTAAATCAGGGATAATTTTAACGATGGAAATTTATTTTAAAATGTAGAAACCTTGGTGAATCTTACTAATCCCTCATATGACAACTATAAATGATTGGCGATATTTTTGTAAAAATATTCAAATTTCTAAGGATTTTATATAGTTTGTATATTTTTTTTGCGATTTTTAAGGCAAAATAATTTTATTCTATAGAATTTGGGCGAATCATTTTTACAATAGCGAATCTTTTTTTGGGGAAAACCATGGAAAATTAGCCCATGAGCGAAATTTAGCCCCTAAAATCATCCCTTCCCATAATCCCTGATTTGAAACCTTACATGAATAGACAAAGAAAGAACAACCCTGCTTTGGAACAAACAATTAAAGCTAAATTAGACAAGATGGAAGCATCCAAGGTCATATGCCATGTTCGTTACTCACAATGGGTATCTAATTTGGTTCCCGTTAGGAAGAAAACTAGTGATATTCATTTTTGTGTCGACTTTCGACATTTGAATATGGTGTCCCTAAAAGACAACTACCTCGTCCCACCAATGGAAGAGATCCTCCAACAAGTCTCCAGGGCTCAGATGATGTCCCTTTTAGATGGTTTCTCAGGTTATAATCAAACAGCCCGCAAGCCTTCTGATAGTCACAAAACCACCTTCACTACCCATTGGGGCACATATGCATATAACAAGATGTCTTTTGGCTTGATTAATGTCGGGAATACCTTTCAATGTGCTATGGCCATTGCTTTCAAAGGATTATTGGGTAAGATGATTGTTGTCTACTTTGATGAACTCACAGTCTTTTTCCAAAGAACAAAGTAGTCATTTTGATCACCTCAGGTAGGTTCTTCTTAGATGTCGTAAGTTTGGCATATCTTTAAATCCTAAGAAGACCATTTTCAATGTTATGGAAGGAAAACTTTTGGGTCACATCGTCTCTCGAGAAGGTGTCAAAATTGATCCTGAGAGAGTGGTAGCAATAAAAAAGATTCCCTTACCTAGCAATAAAAAAGAAATTCAATCTTTCTTTGGAAAGATAAACTTCTTGAGACGCTTCATTCCTGATTTTTCTCAAGTAGTCAAAGCTCTAAATCAACTTATGAAGAAGGACATTCGGTTCAAATGGGACCCCCCTACCCGTCAGGATTTTGAATCCATTAATAAATACATTGCTTCTACCCCTCTGTTAATCAGTCCTAATCCCTCTAAATACTTTGTCATGTACAATAATTCATCAGAGGAGACAATTTCTGCAATCTTATTGCAAAAGGATCATGAGGAAAATCTTAGGCCAATCGCCTTAGTGAGCCAGAATTTGAAGACACACCAACTAAACTATTCTACACTGGAGAAACATGGTTATTATTTGTATAAAGCCTTGGAGCAATTCTGACATTACATCCAAGGCCACAAATTTCAGGTGTTTGTGCCCACATATCTCGTAGTCACTGCCTTGAATCAAACCGAATTGCATAGTAAATGGTCCAAATGGATCATGCGCATGTAATAATATGAATTGGACATTAAACTGACGAAAACCATAAGGGGAACAAGGATGGATGAATGGCTAACCCAATCCCACCCCTTGGTCATAGTTGAACCACCTCAAGTAGACTTGATTTCTTTCGAAGAGCTGGTTAACGAAATTGAGTTAGACTCACAACCATGGTATGGACCTATCATGTATTTTTTGATCAATGATGTTTTCCCACCGAACATGGATACTAAATCCAAATGAACACTTCGTTTACAAGTTGTTCGGTATGTTTTACAAGACCAAATCCTTTATCGAATAAACCTTGATTGGGTTTTGTCACGATGCTTGACTCCTGATCAAGCCCAAATGGCACTTGAACAATGCCATTCTAGAGTTTGTGGAGGTCACTTTTCAGCCAAAACCATTGCAACAAAGGTTTTACATTCAAGTTACTTTTGGCCTTCACTCCACCAAGATGCCCATTTATTGGTTTGAAAATGAGAATCTTGCCAGTGCATCATTGGGAAGCAAAAGTTAGTTGCCTTACCTCTTAGGCCTATTGAATTCCAAGTCCCTTTCACAAGATGGGGAATGGAATTTATTGGGCCAGTTTCACCGCCTTCCAACGTTGGTCACATATTCATCTTAAAAACTACATACTACTTTATAGAATTTGTTGAACGTAACATTTTATCCCTTTTTGGAACACATTCTGAGATACTAACTGATAATGGATCACTTTTCATGTCTGATGTCATGCTACACCTTGGTGTCACATATGGCATCGAACTTTTTGGATCTTCCACCTATTACCCCCAAGGTAATGGATTGGACGAATCAACAAATAAAAATATGATTCAGATCCTTAAGAGGACAATCAAGGATAACAAGCGTGATTGGCACACAAAGACAAACTTTTCTGTATGGGCTGATCGTATAACCCCTAAGTCAACAACCAGTCAAAGTCCTTACACTCTCGTGTATGGAGCCCCTGTTGTCCTGCCTGTTCACTTACAAATTCCATCCTTAAGGTTGGCTATTGCTGAGGCAGAAGATGATTTCCAACCTTTACAACATTGTTTAGACACACTCATAGAACTGGAAGAGGTAAGAAAAGACACATTCCAACACCTCCAAAAGAAGCAAGACACCGTTAAACATTCCTTCGATAAAAGAACCACAATGGTAAATTACAAAGTAGGAGATGATGTCCTGATGTGGGATAAAGCGCATGAGGCCCCATCCAAACATCACAAGTTTGATTCTTTATGGTTGGGTCCTTACACAATCTATGAGGTTTTAGGGACAAATGCTTTCAGATTAAAAACCTTGGATGGAAAACCACTCCAATTCCCTGTGAATGGTCGTCACCTAAAGTTATTTTACTCCTTAAGGATCTCTTCATCCTGTACATAAGTCACCACTTGTTCATTTTCTATTTGTATGCATTTTTTGTTGATGAGTTTCCTTCTTGTATCTATTTGATGTTGCTGGTTTTATGCTTGTATATATCCCCTTGTTTTCAATTTGGAGCCTTTTTTCCTATTTGGTTTCAATTTTGGGTGTAAGCGCCTTTTGATTTTTTCCTTGATTTTTGGTCTTTTTCATTTTAATGTCGTAGATTGTCTTCTTTTTGGTTTGTCTAGTGTTTATGGGAAGGGTACTGTCCTTGTTATTATATGGCTGTTTGAAAAGAATGCACCCTTAGGAACGCTTTTATCATGCTTGGCCTATGAGAAACTGTGACTTAATATCATCTTAAATAGGAGTAAACCTGATTGTTATTTAATCAAAGTTAGTGGGGAAAGTCTAAAGGGGTATCATATCATTCTCTAGTGAAGCTGAAAACCATGATGGAATGATGGCTTACATAGCTATGTGATTGCAACTACACTTTACCCGACCACTTACAAATCTGATTTTTCCAAGCAACGATCATTTTTCCAACAAAAGTTCCATCACTTGTGAGAACTGAGATATTTCAACACCCACTGCCAAAAGTAGTCTAAAGGGGTATCATATCATTCTCTAGTGAAGCTGAAAACCATGATGGAATGATGGCTTACATAGCTATGTGATTGCAACTACACTTTACCCGACCACTTACAAATCTGATTTTTCCAAGCAACGATCATTTTTCCAACAAAAGTTCCATCACTTGTGAGAACTGAGATATTTCAACACCCACTGCCAAAAGTATTTTTTCATATTTCTTTACTCCCTTGATTGACTAGTTTTCTTGCTAGTTTTTCTCTAGTGGGTCACTGATTTCAAAAGACCCCCATTTTCTTTTTTGTGTGTCGAGAATCGAAGGTATGCATGATACTTTGTGTTGAGCCAAGGTTCGCCTTAAGCCTCTATTCTCACAGTTAAGCCATAATCCAGGTGAGGGACCCATGTCACTTGGGCCACATTGCTCAACAAAATCCGGGTCATTATCCCATTCTTCTATATTATGTGAATCTTAGTATAAATTATGTTGTATATCTTTACTACACCACTTTCATTCTTCGGTTATCGCTAATGTGAAAAATGGTCCTTATACTATAGTTGANCCCCCCCCCTCACCCACCTCAGTTACTTTGAAAGTATAAATTTCCACTGAGTATTCGCGTCTGTCACGTGGGTGATCCCATTGTTAGAAATGCTTTGGAAGGAATTTCCCCTCTGACGCCAAGAATGTTGACCCAAAAATATGCTTTGGGCTCAACATGGTGTTTAACACCTCCATTCCTCCACAAACTCTGGAATGTGTTATGGTTCCAGTTGAAGACAGTGGCGGGGGTCATAGTTACAATGGCCTCTTCCCTTGAAAGAGTATCAGTGGGATTTCTGCAGAGGGTTTTTATCTGAGTATGTAAATACTTGTCAGGCACTAGAGAGTATCAGGTAATAAGGTCAAGTCAGTTGGAAACAATACATGTCAGTTCAGGGTTGTTGCATTCAGTTGGGTCAGTGATTCCAGGATCATTTGAGATATAGTGAGGCCAAATGGATATAAAAGTCATGATTCTCCCTACCCTACTATCACCTTATGGGCAGCATTATAACAAGAATGATCATCACAATGTCCATCAACATCTTAAATGGTACCCAAATGAGCTCATCCTGGCCTTGCTTGACTTGTCACGAGACCATGTTCTTTTCCCCCCAAGGGAGGAATTCCTGGGGTAATTTTTGAGTTCTGGAACCCTCCCACATCATAATTCCTCATGTCAAGACTGTTTAGTTCATATTTGATGAGCTAAGCACGCAGTTTGCAAAACATTTATCGTTGGCCCCTTTCACCTATCACTAGGAGGGTCCCGTGGGGATGGGGTCCTTTCGCAAAGAATAAAATGAATTATGGTAACATTTTTGGGAATAACATGTTGCCATATTTTAGATTTCAGAACAATATTTCCAATGAGCTATCATGGGCCCGATTCCGAGTCCGTATGACCCCCCTACGGAGGGCGCAAAGTTAGCGTCCCCTAAATGGCCAAAACCAATAGATGTGAATTCTTGGTCTGATTCTGTTCATATTTCTATTTTAAAAGGAAAATAAAACCTAGTAATGGTGTAGGGAAGTGCGAGACCTTTCCAACGGTATATCTTGTGCTTGGTTTCGACCCCCGGTTGGTAAGAACGAGCCTTCGCAAGTTCATGACCACTTTTGGACACCGGATTGGTTGCAATGGTTCGGGGTTAACAAATTGTTGTTAAATAGTTTTAAATTAGAGATTAAAAAATGCCACACTGTAATGGACTCATATACCTTTCCAATGGCTCCTCATTTTCCTCATTCCAACCTCGGATGGCACGGTTAGAGATGTCACAAGTTTGTCAATTATTTAGGACAAAGGGGGAGAAACTAGCTCACATAGCGAGGTTTCATGACAGATAAAACATCCATTAATGGACCCAACACACAAATATATGGCCACCTCGTAGAATTAATCATTGATACCTTTCTGATGGTACTTCATTTTCCTAATTTGGATATCGTATGGCGATCTGGCGCCTTTCGCAAGATTGGGTGTCATGTGGGCCCACCAGCAAGTCGAGGGTTTTAAGCGACAATTGTTTTGGGCCAAAATTGAGGGGTGAGGTGGAATTATATTAGTTTTGTGACTACATATTCTCGACGGGCTTGTCAATACATTTCGAACGATGTGATCTGCGTCCAATTCCAACTCTGTCCATCTTGCAACCATTTTGGGGCTAAGTCAACAAAGGCATCGTCAAAAGTCAAAGCCAAAGTCAAACTTTGACTTGGCACAATTTTTTAGGAATATTCAAAAATATAGAGAAAAATTTACCAAAAAAAATAGAAAATTGGGAAAATCAAGAGAAGGACACTTATCCCTCATGCAATATTGGGGAAATTAGATTTTTTTGAAAAAATAAAAAATACAAAACCCTCCCTCTCCCATCTCTTAAGTCATTTTGGCATTTTGGCCAAGGGGAGAGAGAGCTTTGCAATAGGTATTCAATGGAAGAGGAAGGCTTCTTGACAAAAAGTGCAGGTCTTCATTGGACATCCAACCATAACTATGCACCAACCTTCAGACACAGAGCCAGGTAACTCCCCATCAGTCCTAGTTCAAAAAGAAAGAAAAAATTGGTTGGTTATGGTGGATTTTTGGATGGAAAAAAGTGATTTCTGCCTTCAGAATGGTTGTTTTAATGCTGGTTCAGTTGTGATATTCGTTGCTAGTTCCTTTTTGCTTGCTGGTGTGCCATATTCATTATTTTCATGTGCAAAAAATTCAAAGGGGAGGGGATTCGAACCCCTCTTGGGCACCAGGCCCAAGCCTCCAGACCCCTTTAGAGGATTAATATTTCTAAGTTTTACTGAAATTATAGGCCTTTGCATGGCCATTTGCAGGCCCTAGGATTTGAACCCCAACCCCCTCCCTTTTCCTCTGCTCAATAATCCCTAGAAATTTCCCAGAAATCAAAAAGAAGGGGAGGGGGTTTGAGCCCAAGACCTCCCTCCCCAAAACTATTAGAAAAAAACCCACTTTTCCCAAAAAATAAAAAATAAAAAAATTCAAAATTTTGAATTTGGGGGTGGTCGGCCACCCGTCCATCACCAGGGCGCCACCAAAACCTCCTCCTCCCAGCACACACCTGTAACTCCTCTTCCACACACCGCTTCCACCTCCACCTGTGCGCACCTGCACCTTCCCTATCCCCCTTCCACCTCCATCCCCCCATTTACCTCCAATCTCTGCATGATACTACCCTCCTCCCCTCTTCCCAACAACTTGCACACTTCCCTCTTCCCTCCACCTCACAACCCACACCCGTGCGCGCCCCCTCCACTCCAAAATCACAACATGCACATCCCTCTCCATCAACTCCTCCCTTCACTCCTCTAAACCCCACATGCTCTATTTGGGTTCTGTCCTGGTCATATGGCAACCAGGGGCGCCGAGGTAGGGGGGTTTAAGTTTATTTAATTTAAATTTAAATTTTTAAATAGTTTGTTTTATATATATTTTTTAATTTATTCTTAAATTTTAGAATTTTATTTTTATTTTATTGTGTGTATATATATATATATATATTAATATATATTATATATATAATAAAATTATTATTAAAAGTTTATAATAAAATTAAAAAAAAATTAATAAATTTTATTTATATATTTAAACAATATAGTAAAATTTAATTCCCCCCCCCCCAAGGGTTATTGGACTGTTTAATTGCATAGCTTCGCCATACAAAGGCATATTTTCGCCCGTAAATAGTTGAAATGACTGGGGCGATGTCAAAAATGCGTCCATGGAATTCGCCTCCACAAATTCAGCCTAGAATTTTAGTGGCATGTCCCAGAGCGACATGGGCTCGTTATTGGTCCAAAAATCATGCGCTAGAAGGAGGCCTAATTGGGGGCCTCCGAGGCCAAATTGGGACGGATGAGGAAAACCTATTTTAGATATAGGTATGCAGGCTTGTAGAAACCTTTCAATTCTGGTGTCCAACCCATATTTTTTCCCCAATTTCAAAATTTTCATTGATCAGTCTCCCGACCAGCTCTTTTGTGCGTACCTTTCCGGGGCCATATCTTACTCATTGAGAGTCAGATTTGCGCCAAATGAAAGGAAGCAAAAATTTAGAGAATAGAGATACAAAATGGATACAAGAAAAATCATTTTGTGGCTATTAGGTATATGGGAAAGGCCTCTCAAGGTTCAGGCCCAGGGGGTCCCTTCGTCGAAACAATCCCAAATTGAAGCCATGCTTCGGTCAACTCACAGGGAAACTTATAGGAAGTAAAGGGGGGGTATAATAAGGTCTTGAAATTTCTTGAACAATGGGCATTTCCTTACATACAACGACCAAATCCCAAAGGCCCCTTTCCCTCCTAAGAATCTCTACAATTTCCCCACACCTTGGGGCTTCATCCCGGTGAATTCGACAACCATGGATGGCCGTGATCTGTCCTAAATCACCTCATCTACAACTACAAAACATGGAAACAACCAAAGAGTCTTTGTGATGGCACAAATACCAAGGCCAATGATGATGTGACATATTTATTTTGTCATTTAATGAAAAATGACTTTTTGTAATAGTTTGGTCTCACATAATTTGCTTTTGGCATGTATACAATTTAATTAAGAGGTCAAATTAGATTTGATTTGATCCCTTTTGGATAAGATTCCCTTTTTAGGATAAGTTTACTTTTTGGTAAAAAGATAAAAACACTTTAGGGTTGTCCACTTGTCACTTTTCCAAAAGTGAAAAGTGTCTTATGACCTAACCCTAAGCCTTCACCTCTCCTTTATAAATAAGAGGGATGGCATTGTAAAAGGGAGGATGAATATAGTAACAAAGCTCTGTTGAAATTTTCCAAGACTCTTTGTGTGTGTGATACTTGTTAAATTTTAGTTGTTGGACATGTCACTTGTTGGTTAAGGGTTGAGGGGTAGAAATAAATACTTTCTATGTTAGCTATCTCCAAGAGGGATTGGTTAGCTAGGCATTTGTTGTTGCTTCCTTGAGTTTAACTTACTTGCTTTCATTTTCTAACAGCTTTGTTTAACTTGTTTGACGTGTTTTAGTGCAGATTTTCTGAAGTATTCAACTGTTTTTAGCGTTAGTTAGTGGCCGGGAGTCCCAAGGCCCCTTAGGATAGCCCTTAAATAAGCCTCTTAGCTTGTTGTTCATACTTGTTTGCTTCCTTATCTTGTTCATGTATATTTTTGTTATGTTTTTCTGTTGTTAACCTTGTTGTCCCAAACATGAAAATTGACCATTTTGGTCAATTTATCCCCACAGGACAACCATCTTAGTTGGTTGTTACCTATCTTTTATGTATAAATTTCTGTTTCATTTATTTCAGTTTTTTCATATATAAACACTAAAATTTCATTGTTTGTGTGCAAGGATATAATCCAATCACCTATTCTGCTTCTCCTAAGTAGTTGGGGACCACCTAAAGACCTGTTTGAGGCAAAGGGGCCAGTAGGCCAGTCAAGAAAAACATCAAATCTGATCGGTAAATCCACCCAATCACTCTCATATTCACCTTATATTCACTACCACTATTTCTAAAAATTTTGGCACATATACCCGTGTTGATATGTTTTTCTTGTGTAGATAGTTTGAGTAGTCTACTTGTAAATTTCTGTTTATAAAAATCTGATTTGTACTTTCATAAATAACCATCACTTCTTCGAATTTAGATAAGTAAACTTCCGATCCTCATACAAGGAATCAGTTGGGGCTTTCATGCACATGGCGACCTTGCCACTCGCAAAGAGCCTCAACACATTCTTTTGGGTTGAATGGTATAATTGTTTACTTGTAAATTAATTGATTTTGTCATATTTCATTGTATATTTTCTCATACACTAATCTACAGGTGGCTGCCCCTAAAGGGGCCATGCAAAAATCAACAAGCTAAAAACACTCAAAACACCGCAAAACACTTGAAAACAAAGCAGGGGTCCGCCCCATACATTGAAAATAAAACCTATACTATTTAGCTATATGCGTATACATATTATTTAGCCGTGACGTATATGTGACATACTTATTTTACTTATTTTTGTATAAAGTTTTAGATATATTTCAATTCATTGACCAGGAGGCACGCTTGTGAAAGCAATATGTGACCTCACCATGTGGATGGCCTGGTCCTTTATTTTAAGCAATTTCAATTTCATAGAATACTAAGTGTCAAATCTAGGGAGTCTTCATCAGGAGCCCCTCAGAAGTTGTCTAGTTAGTATAAATTGAGTGGTCTTTCCTTAGTACCACATGGTCAAGGAGTTGAATAGATCAACTTGGTTGGAATACTACTCTGCTTGGGTAAGCTGAGCTAAAACTCTGTTTAGGGGGGTCTGTTGGCAAATATTGAACAAGAAGGGAATGTGTGTTGATGGTTGTTGTCATTGATGGCAAGTTTGCAGATAGCGAATGGTTGTTGTCATTGATGGGTTTGTATCAGACAGATTGCAACAAGATCATGGTTCAATCGTAACCATTGAATACAAAATGAATTTGGACCGTAGTTTACAGTCCTTGTCGGAGAGAGGATCTGAGCCGTCAGATTGGAAGCAAATACCCGTCAGCCATCGGATCTGCAGAAGCTACGAGGGAGATAAGCCTAGGGAGAAAGAAGAGAAGTACCGAGAGGCATCGGGATATCGGCCATCGGGAAATCAGAGTTCTCGAGGTCGTGTGCATTGGGACAGCAGCAGTCGCGAAATCCCGACGGGATCTGGACCGTCCATTCATGTGGACGCGTGGCAGCGATCGGGTGCCACTGGGAGAAGCTCGACAGAAGTCTTCATCGGAGAATCGGGGATCGGGACTTTGAAATGTCCAATTAACTTGACAACACGAACCCCGAAATCGCGATGTGCGATTTCACGATTTAATCGCAGCTGTTAAAGAAAGAATAAGATTTGGACCGTTGATTTTCTTCATCGGAGAATCGGGAATCAGAGTTTCACGAGTCCCGTGAACAATGGCATCAGATATCACGAAATCATGATACACGATATCTCGATAAGAGATTCGTGTGGGCCACATGTGGAACTAGTGGTGGATAGGTGCCAGCAACCTGGAAATATTCGGCATTGGGATATCGGAGATCCCGAGAGCAAGGAGTTCATGCACTTTGAATTCGCGAACCCCGAAACCCTGATCAGTGGGGAACAACTGTCATCACAACAGAGGAAGAGACCGGGAACCATCGGAGGACCGATGCATCGGGGATCGGCATATCGGGGATTCCGTGGTTGTGAAAACTTTCAATTGCAAACCTGTGAACCCCGAAACCCCGACAAGAGGTATGGATGTGGTCATGTGGTATGACGTTCATGTGGACTAGAGCGTAGTCAGATGGGGCTAGGCGAAGAGGACGCGCATCGGGATATCGAGAATCAGAGGATCGAGAATCCTAAATGTTGATACTGAGAGGGGGGTGAATCAGTATCAAGTACAATTTAAAACATTTTTCAACTTATACTTAAAACATTCAATTATATCCAATGAGCAATGAACAATAGTATAAGAGTTACACCAATACACCACAATACACCATGCACAATATATGAGAAATAATCAATAGTTTTGTTCAAGGGAAGTCATGACTTCCAAAGGTAGCTACAGCTTCCAAATGTAAAGGGAGGGATAAAAATCCAAGAGGAAGATACAATCCTCCAATATCAAGAGAGATCTGAACTCTCTATCCTTGCCCCTTCCTTCCACCCAAGAATATATGAGAGATAA
>ML789054.1:0-20100 GCA_009831015.1 Picea engelmannii | reverse complement strand
GGGGGGGTAGCAATAAATGAGGGAGCCAAATGGACTCCACTATCCATGATAATTACAGCTCAAATCACGATATAAAATCTCAAACGTTTACTAATAATCAAAGAGCACCCCAAAAATAATCAAACGACCAATATGCATGCAAACAAGATAAAGTGGCTGAAAGAGACCTCCCTCTCTAAAGTAGGTGTGCCTCACCTAAGAGGGGCATGAGACTCCACTGCTAAATATTGGAGGAAAGCAAATTAGTTATAAGGGCCCTCGTGGGCTTAACAACCAGTCGGTCAGATCCCCCCAAAGAGGTAATCCTCCATAAAGGCTGTGTGCTATCCGACCCTTAACTGACCCAGTGTATTTGCAGAATAACCCCTGCAAGTAACCTATGTGGCACCTAAGTCAAGCAACTAAGAAACCATAGTATAACTGATGCACGTGTGAGTAGTCGTAAGTCAGGTGCACCGTATGGGCATGGTAGCAAAGCCCGAAACCTTGAAAGCACTGCCTCTCACGGAGGTAAGAGAACTAGAAAGATCCCCAGATACAAATAGATCCCCAAAAATATCTCTGACACTAAGAAGGTATCGGGGGGATATCCCTTCAACCAATCTCGCGCGACCTCGTTATTAACTCCGGTGTAAGTGGAGCCTCCTGATATTTCCAATTATACAATGGATTTCTCCACTCCTTTAGTCAGACACATATGTTGATTTAATAGCCTTGGAGAATTTTACTCACAAAATCCTATTCCAAGGCACTAAATCCTAAGCTAGTTTGTGCACCCTAGAAAATAAAATCGTTACTAATAAATTTTAAATTACAACATTAATTTTAATGGCCATGCTTACTCAAAAGGTGCGGTCGTGAAACTAGTGATTTTATGACTCAACAAGTAAAGTAAATATGAATACATTGCAAAGTCCTAACTTCAATTTTCAATAAATGATATGCTTCCTAAAAAATGCAATTTTCAATTCAATTCTGCAATTCTAAATAAAAATGCATTCTTTCTTTACATGCAGTAAGATAAATGACAAAGACTCAAAATATCAAAATGCCAATCAATGTAAAATGCCTAATATTTTTGTATTTTCAATATAAGAAAATATAAAATGCATGGACTGAACAACAACTTGATATAGAAAGACTCTACTGTGTACAGACATAGACAACCCAAGTAGGATATCAAGGAGCAAAACACCCAGCTCAATCGACAAGGACAATCAAAATGAAAAGATGATGAGAAAGACACCGCCCAAAAATTCAACCAAAGAAAGGTTTCTTGTCATTCCACAGACACTTAACAATCACTACAGAGACCCAAGAAGACTCAACAATCATCAAAACCTACCCAGCAACCACCAAACCCAACAATCAAGAAACAAAGGTTGATGTATGCGACTGCTCAAGGGAAAAGCGTGTATGTACATAGCTTGCAGAAGGACAACACATGTATATATGCGACTGTCAAGCAAAAAACCACGCATATGTGTCAAAACATAGCTAGGCCAAGGAGAAGGATGAAAGACTCAGACCCAGAGTGAACAGAGGCTGTCAAGCAATCATACAACAAGAAAATCAATATGAACAAGAGAAATATAAGGAGAAAAACACTCCAAACCCCCAAAAAACAAGATTCAGTCCCCAGTATGGTCGCCAATTTTGTTACGAGGAAAATCTCTCTATGGCTAGGGGTAAACCACAACAGACGAAAATGACTGCAAAAATCAACTCTATTCTCAAGTATGTTATATAAACAAATATGCTAGAAAGACAAGATAAAATTCCTACCTCGTCCAGACGTTCGACGAAGTCCACCATTGCGCACTTGACCCAAAGCAATATATCTGCAACTAGTTCTCAACAACCAAACAATGCAAGCATATGGTGATAATATATGATGTTAGGACATTCAATAGCATAATCCATTAACATTCATAACAAATACTCCCATGGAATAATAATTCAAATATTTGCAAGATATCAATTGGACGAGAGAAGAGTATTTCTATTAAGATATAATCAACAGAAGTGCATAAGTTACAGACTTCCATGTCGGCACGGTTCGAAACCGAGAAACTGAGTTCCTTCCAACTGGGCCTCCACCACTTCAATCCTCCACCAAAGGCAAGCTCATATAAGAGAGACAATGAAGTTCTTAATCAATAAGAGAAGAGCTTGGGGGCTGAAAATTATGTTCAGACTTAAAGGAAAAAGGGATGCAGACTCAATGTGAAGTGAATAATTCCTCCAGAGTAACTTTGCTCTCAAAGTTGAATTGTTTCTCCTCTTTTCCATAGTCTCTCAGAATTGTCCCATTTATAGCCTTCAAGTGGAACTGAAGGGCCGAGTCAGAATGTTTCCAGTATATGGAAGGCCAAGGTTCATTGATCTTGTGACGTGACATGGAAAACCAACACTATTTTTCAATTTTGGGCACATTTCCCGACGTACGTAGGTTGTAGTGGTGCAACCTGCGTATACACATGTTGTATAGTAGGCAAGGTGCGTATATGTGGAAATTTTTTATTTTTATCTCTGGGATTTGCAAAAAGGGATGACAAGTCTGCATAGGGAAATGGAAAAAAGCCTTCTATTCAATATTGCATGGGGTGAGGCAAATATTTCTATAAAAGGGATCCTGAAGATTATATCCTTTCATTCCTTCTTTATATCCAATGAAAATACATTTGATTGCCTTCTTGTCTAGCTTGCTCCTCTTTTCCTTGGGAACATGCACAAATGCATCACAACCAAATACTTTGAGATGTGAAACTGAAGGCTTCTTATTGGACCATACCTCATGTGGAGTCGTGTCGACTAGCATCGATGAAGGAGACATATTCACCAGATATCTTGCAGTGTCGACTACCTCTGCCCATAATTCGTGTGCAAGCCCAACACCACTGAGCATGCTCCTTTCCTTATCCATCAACGTTCTGTTCATTCTCTCGACAACTCCATTTTCTATGGGGTATATGGTGTGGTATTTTTGCATGCTATGCCACACTACTTATAGAGATGATCAAATTCTTTTCCACATAATTCACCACCATTGTCAGTTCTCAACACCTTAATCTTCTTATCTATATAGTTTTCTACAAGAGCTTTAAACTCTTTAAATTTATCAAAAACCTATGATTTCTTCCTTAGGAAATATATCCTCGTCTTCTTGAAAAAATCATCTATGAAGGAGACACAATACAGGGATCCACCAAGTGAAGGAACTGTAACCGAGACAAACACATCACTATGAACCAATTCTAGAATCCCATTTTCCCTTGTTGCTCTAGATGAGAACCTCACTCGACTTTATTTTCCATATATGCAATGTTCACAAAAGTCGACCTCTAAACCACATTTAGGAAACCCTTCGACCATACCTTTACTATACATAGCTCGAAGTCCTTTTTTGCCAATGTGTCCCATCCTCTCGTGCCATAGTCTAGTCGATTCGATTTTATCATGACTTGTCAAGTTGGTTTATACCGACTCAGCCCAAGTTGGGTCGAGTTGATTCAAAGTCGAGTCAACTTTAGGAGCAATGATGTTGTTGCATCCAGTCGAATCGACATTCCATAATAACTTGTATATGGTTCCAATCCAAAATCCTTTCATTAAGACCATCACATGCCTGACCATATTAAACGAATCCTTATGAAACAAAGTGTGTACGCCATCATCACTAATCTTACTCACATATATTAGATTTCTTTCCAAACCTAAAATGTGTAGCACACCTGGAAGGGTTCTTTTCCTCCCATCCTGCAATATCAGTTGAACTCTTCCTTGTCCAAAAATCTTGGTTGTCGAGTCGTCCCCCAAGAACACATCACCTCCATCATATCTTTCATACTCGCAGAACCATTCTATATGTGGTGTCATATTATAGGATTCTCTCAAGTCGATCAACCAAACACCTTGATCCAACTATGTACTGGTCAATGCCAGGTACACATCACCTCCCTTATCCATGTTTGTCTTCCTCTCAGTCAACTGCTTCTCATTGGATCTCGTACTAACTTCAATCGCCCTCGACTTACAGTCCTTTTTTTAATGCCAATATTTACCACATTTCCAACATATTCTTGTCGACTGAACTGGGGATTTTGATATACCCTTTGACTTAGACTTTCTACCAGAGAATTTTCCTTTATCTCTTTCAATTGATCGACCTCTCACCTCTAAAGCATCTTTGGTCGATCCTTCCATGTTCTTTCTTCTCAATTATTTTGACAACAGAGAAGAAACCACATCTTTTAGTGCTAATGTGGTTGTATTACTCCCTATAGCCATGAATAAGCTATCCCATGAGTCTGAAAAATAACATAATAGGATTACACACTTCTCCTCCTCAATGATTTTAATATTCACAGATGATAACTGGACTAAAATAGTATTAAATGAATTTAAATTCTCAGTCACTGAACTTCCATCAATCATTCTTATAAGATCCAATTTCTTTATGAGAAACAACTTATTTACCGAAGATTTCGACTGGTATAAGATTCCCAACTTGTCCCACAGTTTCTTGGCCAAATCTTCACCCGATACATTCAACAATACCAAATCTGCAAGACATGTTCTCGATCTACAAGAAGATATTCCATTTTAAGCTTCTAAACATAAAAATTATGGCCATTGAATTTTTTTATCTCTATTCTTGAACTGCTTGCCATTCTTTACCATGATCTTTAACACAATTTATGAATTACAACTCTTACTGTACCTAGGGTTTAGTTCTCATATTCAAGATTGGTAAATCAAGATCCGATACACTCGTCAAATCATAACAAAGATATGATACCACTTGTTAGGAAATGAGAGACACTTCCACACTAAACCTAGCAGAAGAGAAGAAGAATTTAATCAAGAACGTAAATGACAAAGCAATCACATAGTACACAAAGATTTTACCCTAGAAACCCAAACTGGGAAAACCAACATTCCTTGAGCGTTCATCTCTCTTGTTGTCTTATTAAATCTGAATAAAAGGTTACATGTCTAACCTTGGTCCACACCTAAGAATCAAAATCATACCCTCTTTCCTGCACAAGAACAACCCTGTAGATAATCTGGCTTACATCTACATGACCATCAACCTACATCTAAAGATTTCTCTAAAGGCTGGATATCCTACGATTCATTGTTTTTCATTAGCCTTTATGTCCTTACAACACACCTCTTGTTAGGGTTTATAACAGGAAAAACCCTAAATACTTGGCACCCAAAAATGGTTATAGATCCATGAAAATCATTGGCTACAAATCCCACAAATCTCGGAATTATGTTACAGTCAACTCCAAGTCGTATTACTAGTCGACTACCAATCGAACATCATTTGGTCTTCAGTCGATTGCCACACATGCACCTGTCGACCTCTTTTTGGTTGACCTCTTCGAATTACTATTGATGCCTTTACCATGTCAAACTGCCTCAAACTTCGACTTTGACTTTACCCAATTGACTCACCTTGACCTCTGACTTGTTGTCGATCCACCTCGACTTCAACCCAGTCGATTCACCTCGACTAGACTTTCACTGCAAAGAATATAAAAACCCAACACATTTAAGGGTGAGGGGATTGTAACACCCCCATTTCCCCTAGACTGTAAATATAAGCACTATTATGACAAACTATAGGCATAAATGTTATGTACTGAAGGAAAAACAATGGACCTTCATTTATTTTTGTATTGTGCAATATATTTGATTTTAATATAACAAAGAAATGTTGAGCTACTACTGAAGGGATGACCTTCACAGGTTATGATTTCATGAGAGGAATGGGAAAGAGGGAGGTAATTACTGATCTAAATGAATCTTATAGGAAGTACCCTGTCTAATTAAAAGTGGTGCAGACCTGAACTGTCCCCAACCTTGAATAACTGATTATCATTCAAGATAGTAGTTGGAACAATTTCTTTGGAAGTTAAGGAAGGATGGGAAACGTACCTTCAGGAAATTTTTGGCATGATCCCCGAAACCCTGGGGGAGAAGACATGAAAAAGGAGGGTGCAAGGAAAGATAGGAGGAAAACAAACACATATGGGCATAGGCCAAGAGAAGTTGGAGATATATAGAGAAGAGAAGTTGTAGAGACTTCCTGAAAATCTTGTAGATATCGTCTGGTGACATCGTACCCTGGGTTGGGGGTGGCTGGTTGTAGCAGAGGTTAGCACAACCTTGCCTATGGTTGGGTGGAGAGAGGTTCACCCTATAGTAGTGGCCAACATATCTCTAAAATTTTAGATAAGTGCCTTGTATCGATTATGTGTATTAACTAGAGTGCATGAATGGATTTGATGAATCTGTATAGTGAATTTGAAGTCCGATTTCTTACTTCAGGAGATGCCCTGTATGTGCATAAAATGAATATATATATATATATATATATATATCAATAAGAGAATCTTGTGTCTTAACTATAGATAATCTCTGTATCTGTAGGAATAACTGCAAACATGAATTTATAAGATGTTTCTGTTATTTGCAATGTGGGAGTGAGTATGCATGATTGTATTTGTCTCTACACACACACACACACACACACACACACACACACACAATTTTATGCACCAGTGCATTGTGGTGTATATGGAAGTTTTGACAGCATGAGAATACCCTAGATATGATGAAACCAAGGTACCTTGGGTGAGGATAATGAATTTACTTAGAACCTAGGTGAAGAAACTCTCGAACACCCAGAAACCCTACAAGAGAACACGAGGAAAACCCTCGCAAAAATGACTCATTCCAAACTTGGAATTCTAAGCCGGTGGAGGATCCCTAATTCAATTCAGAGGATTGTGGTCGCAGATTTGGCCTGGTGATTAAATCTCGGCCCTTTATCGAAATGAAGTCGAGACGAGACCTAAACTGTTGGACATGAAAGTGGAGATAACCTCCACCATTGATCTCTATCACGAAGATTTCTTTGAATCCCAGGATATCAATGAATGATCGAGGGCTATCATGTCTACCAGACAAAATATCACAGCTGTATATCTTCGAAAATCTCAAAAGGGAGTTTAGCGTCCCGGGATACCAAAGCACTAGACCCCATAAGAATTCTAAGTCCAAGTCACTTTGGAAGTCCTGACACACCGAGGTTCTATCCCCCGGTCTTGTGCCTTGTTGCATAAGAATTAGGGAGAGGGAGGGAATGTGACGTCATAGTGTTGTAAGGTGCTAGCTTGGCAACCATAGTTTCACGGGTTTGACACCTGTCGATGCTCAGTTGCAGACGAGTAGAGAATGGGAACATGTTGGGATTTAGACTTTGGAAATGGGCCTTAAGATCTGAGCCATTGGATCTAGGAAGCCAACAAATCTGTGTCGTTGAACACGTTCAAATGGGGTCAATTGGATCCCGAAACCCTGAAAGTTTTCTTGAACTCAAATTGTTGGATGGGCTGGTGGCTCGATGCTCGGTGGGTCAGGTTCCCATATGGGGTTCTGACCCTCCATGAAAATTGTGAGCATATGTGACGTTTTGTGCCAACATGGAAGTCAGGGTGTCAATGGGGTGACACTTGTCTGCTCTTGGTTCACGAATGAACTGAGTGTGGGCCCTGTCTGGTTCAAGTCTTTCAACATCACCTTGGTTTAACAATCGTCAGATATAGTAGCCAATGGATCCTGGTTGTAGATCTTTGTAGAAGTTCAGGAGGGAGTTTAGCATCTTGGGGTACTAGAGCATTGGACCCCGAAAGAGTTTTAAGTCCAAAAAATTTGGAATCCTGATATGCCAATATCCGGTGGGTGAAAAGATATCCACCATAGATTTGCGGGAACCCAAATAAAATCCAAGTTGTATATCTCACGGGTTCATAACCTCGTGATGAACTTGATTATGATCTCATAATTATAGGATTAGTATTAACTGATCCCCTTGTAATCCCCAGAACCGGGAAATTTCTAGATCAACATCACAAGTAAGGTCCGACACCCGATGCATGTGGTGACATGGCATGCAACAAGTGGTCCATGTGCCACATGTCACCCTAAGGTGGTGCCACATGTCATGCAATTTTGGCAGGATCAGACAAGGTCCCGTGGGGAAAATGAGTGCCATGTGTCATTCCATGTGTCATTCCATGTGTCATTCCACGTGTACACAATGCTAACTAATCCCAAACTTGGCATAGAGTTAGGAAGCAAATAAATTGGTCACTCAAGGACCCAACGTTCTGGTGCTTGGTAACCATGTGTCGTAATGTGGATCAAGGAAAGTGGTGACCCCCAACAAGCCCACATGATTTGAGTGACAACACATACCGGATCGGGTGATTTGGGTTTTTCGAAGGGCAGGTAAGGCCGATGGCCAGTGATCTGATATGATGTCAACATATGTCACATAACCTATGCATGATGGACAAGTTTTAGCACTTGATACGGAGAGACAGGTGCGCTGTGATAATATGTACCCCACGTCAGTTCATGTGGGAAGGCCTTGTGTCACTCGGAGGAGATGCCATGTGTCATGACAAGTCATTATATGTCATAATGTGTCTAAAGAGAATTCACTGAGGTGTCAAGAGTGGGTCCAGTTGAAGGCGAGCATCAGTGGAATGGAACCATTAATTCTTGACCATCGGATCTGGGGATTGATCTCCACCATTGATCGTAGTCAAGGAGGGTTAATTGAATGCCACACTTCCAGAGAGTTTTAAAAAGAGAAGAAGTTGGAGGGTTTGATGGTCTGGTACCTGGTGGCTATGTTTCACGATTGTGGTGAACAAGGAATGGTGGCACATGGTAGGACCACGTATCCAGGATGCTAGCTCATACCGGGTCGGGGGTCAAGGGACAAAATTCATGCAGGCCTTCCGAGTGGGATAATGGTCTGATAACTCAACATGACGTGGGGTGACATTGCTCAACTATATCCTAACATACATGTGGCACCCACTCATGTTGGATTGAACCTCTGAGGGTTAAGTAAAACGAGAATAATTCGAGACTCTGGGACCCAATAAGACAAAGAGTCCGATGGATTAGGTGGGAAGCGCCACGATGATGCTACACCAACTGCCATGTCTGCGCAAGAGGACGATGTGTCATGATGTGGAAGTTCCACATTAGATGACCCGATGACATGGAGCCACATGGATTTACATTGGAAAATACCTAAAACTTTAAAGGGCCATAACTTTGATCGAGACCTCAGATTTAGACAAACTTATAGTCATTGGAGAGCTCTCGATGAGCATAAAACAATGGCATCCTCAAGAAGAGGTTTGGATATGGTTTACAGACAATGAAAATTTAATACCCCATCCCTTAAAAGGGTACTTAGGGGGTTGGGTGTGTTATAGCAACGACAATAGAAAGAGAGTTGGTTGGTTAGTTAGCCATTTTAGCTACTTATCTGGTTAGCCAGTAGTGAGTTTTGTTGTTGCTAATGTCCTTGAGCTCACTTTGATTCTATGTTTTGTAATGTACCTGGTTGTGAGTATGGGTCTGTAATGTTTGTAGAGTTTAAAGGAAAGCGCATGACGCTATGCAATGTAATAATGGGAAAATATATAAGAGAGAAGGGATTTGTTGCTATCAACTGATGAGTTACTCAATGTATGTCTATGAATGGTTGAATGAAGATAATAAAGTTGCAGTGGTTCTAGTCTTATGATGTATTGATCATGTGTCAATTGAATGTATGAGTTGTTGTTATGTGTTGTTAGTCATTGAGTAGATCACAATGGGTTGTATGAATGCTAATCTATATGGGTTCCCATGTAATTAATCCTTTGTAACCGACACAAGACCCTATGGTCTCTTTGATTCTCATGGCATCTTGGGTGAGACCTTATTCAGTCTATGGCCGAGGATTAATATGTCGACACCTTAGGGATTTTGTTGGTCAAATCTGGATGAAACCTAGGTATTCAACCCCCCAGTTTTAAGAAGGACACATGAAAGCATATAATTCCCCAATATTATTATATACACCGATACCTTTCCAACAATGCAAGAATCACCTTAATCGAATTTCATATATGAAAGTTATGCCTCCCATAAGTTGACCTACCGTATTGATCACCATGGTGCGAGGGGATGACATGTTAGCCTCCATTACTTAGACATGTGGGGCTAGCCACATAGTGGATTTTCTAAGAAAATTATAGAAGGTTCGAAACCTTATCACAATTGAGGATTGAGGAAGTCAAAAACCTACCCCTAGATGGCTATTGGGCTATGTTAAATATCATGCCACTAGGAGGAGAAGGGGTTCCATTCTATGTTATTGTATTTTGTTCCATAGAAGAGTAGAACAACTAGGAGTGGGTAATTAGAGAGAATAATAGCGGGGGTTAATGTTTGGTACAACCTAACATGCCACAGGTCTTAGGTAACTCCATAGAGAGTTCCTTCTCCTTTTTACTTGCATTATTTCCATACTAGAGAAAAGAGAGTAGAACAACCTCACCTTCTAGTTGGGTTTTCTCCTGTAAGGGTTTCCCAAAGCAAATCTTTGTGTTATTTTTTGGATGGTGTGTGATTGTATTTTATTGTTATCTATTTTCCACATTTTATCTATTTTATGCATAAGTAGAAAATCAATAACTGAATATTTTGGAATCTAAAGGATTTTAACCTTCATAGTGTAGATTTCAAATTCATTTATTAGATCTGTTGTGACAAACTGTTCCAGTGGAATATCCACAACAGTTTACAGATCATATTGGTATCATAGAAGGTTTTATTTTGGGTATTTGTGGGAAGTTGCAGGATCCAAAAATTGGCTTAAAGAGAAGCCACAAAAACCCTAGCCATGGTGAATGAGTCTATTCATAACAACCCTCGATATCTAGCATAAGAGATATGTGAGAGGTCGGAAGCACAAGTCATCGACATCAATAATAATTGTACCCAGGAAGGATGGGACTTGGATAATGTGTATCTATCATAGGGAATTGAACAAGATTACATTGAAGAATAGGTACCCTCTGGCTATGATCGATGATCTATTGGGCCAACTGCAACATGCCAAGTACTTCACTAAGTTGGATTTGAAATCAGGATATCACCAATTACGAGTCAAAGAAGAATATAAATGGAATATTTCCTTCAATACAAGGAAAGGTTTGTATGAGTGGTTGGTTATGCCATTCATTTTATACAACGAACTGGCTACATTTATGACACTAATGAATGATGTTTTATGCCCTTATCTATATTCATTTGTTATTGTTTATTTGGATGATATATTGTTTTATAATGCTACCTGGGAGGATAACATCTCACATCTCATTTAGGTGTTAGAGACTTTGAAGAAGCACCAACTATTGGATAACCTCAAGAAATGCGAGTTTTATCAGTAGTATTTGGTGTATTTGGGTTATGTGATCAGTGGAGGGGAGCTCAAGATAGATCCCACAAATATGGAGGCCATCATGAAATGGCTAGTTCCTACAAACTGCACAAAAGTTAGGAGCTTTTTTGGGGAAACACAATACTTGCATAAGTTCATAGCTTCATTTTCAGTAATAGTTGCACCACTCCACGCAATAACAATGAGTGGTAAAAATTTCCGGTGGGGGAATAATCAATAGAAGGATTTTGATGAGCTAAAAAGAAATATTGGTCAAGCACCAATGCTCACACTACCAAACTTGTAGAAGCCCTTCAAAGTGGAGGTAGATGCAAGTGGGTATGTCGTGGCAGTAGTTTTGATGTAAGGAGGAAGGATTGTATGTTGTCATTTTGAAGTATTTCATGGGGTGTTCTCAACTACCCTACCTACGACGATGATCTATATGCCTTGGTACAAGTTGGTAAAAAGTGGAAGCACTATCCAATGGGAAATAAGTCCATCATCCACACAGATCACCAACCGCTCTAGTATTTGTAGGCCCATAGTAAGTTACAACAAACCAAGCACTACAAATAGATGGGGTTTTTACAAAAAAATCATCTAGTCATCAAGTATAATAAGGGTATCACAAACAAAGTTGAAGACATGATTTTAAGGCCACCCACATCCAAGATTACAACTTTGGGAACTCTTATGCACATTGAACATTTTATCCATGATGCATATAAAGAAGCATACAAAGAAGATGAGGACTTCAAGATGGTGTTTCAATAGGTACATGGACAAATTCATATAGAAGAAAGTGACGACGAGGATAAGTATCATTTCTAGAATGGTTTACTCTACAAGATCGAAAAACTATGTGTCCCTAAAGGTGAATGATTGCAGCTTATCAGAGAGGCTCACACCTCCATGGTTGTAGGACATTTTGGTGTTGGGAATATAGTTGCCAATTTACATAGGTATGTGTACTCGCCCATAATGCAAGAATATGTAGCACGATATATTATAGGATATATAATTTGTTGTACTAGAAAGCCGAGTAACATGAAGCAAGGTATATACCATCCATTACTTGTACCCACTTAACATTGGGAAAGAATTTCCATGGATTTTTTGGGAGGTTTACCAACCACGTGGAAGGGACATGAATATTTATTTGTGGTAGTTGACATGTTCATCAACATGTGCATTCTTATGCCTTGTAAAAAGACCATAAAGGGATAAGAAGCAACAAACTTGTTCTTTGAACAGGTCTGGGTGCACTTTGGGATACCAAGGAGCATCATATTAGACATGGACATAGTATTTCTCAGTGCCTTTTGGACTACATTGTGGGAGAATATGGACAGTAAGCTCAAGAGGTCTACAAAATTCTATCCACAAACAGATGGGTAGGCATAAGTAGTCAACAAGAATTTTGTGCATCTTTTGAGGGGTTGCAATCAGAAGCATCCAAAGACCTAGGATGAAAATATGATCTACATACAACACTCTTATAATAGAGAAATCCACACTTCTACTAGTAATTCACCTTTTGAAACCTATTTTTGGATACTTTCCACCTTCACCCTTGGATGTTGTATATGGACAACAAAGAGGAGTGAGGGAGGACCTCACAAGGGATGCATTAAAAGTAGAAAAAAATGTTGAGAAGATCAGACCAATCCATTTGCATGTATAGGAGACACTGAAGAAGTCACATGAAAAGTACAAGGATATACATGACCAACAGAGAACACATAGGATATTTGGAGTGGGAGACATAATATGGTTACAACTGAATAAGGAAATACTACAGGGTCTTGGTAAGAAGATCAAGGATCTGCACTATGGTCCTTTTGAGGTAGTGGAAAAGGTTGGAGATAATTCCTATAGAATCAATCTATCCCCATACATGCACATTTACTTGGTAGTGAATGTGGAGAATCTCAAACTCTATGAACCTTCAATGTTGGATCAGGAGGAGGAGTAGGTCCTACCTCCCATAGAGGACTTAGCACCAGATGCTCAAGCATAGTTGACAGAGGACACAGTTTTGTAGAAGAGGTCCAAAACTACAATACACGAGCAACATGACCTTTGGCAGATTGGGTTGAAAGGACAACTTCCAGGCAAAGCAAAGTGGTACTCCAAGGAGAAGGTAGAGGCAAGATTTCCTCACCTCATTCAGTAAATATTTTTGGGAAAAAAATAAGCCCTAAATGGGGAGGTATGATCCATATTGGATCATTATATTATTTTTCATCTATCTAAATACTTTCTGGGTGGAAAAATTGGAGGAATAAACTTGCAAGACCATTTCGGCGGCTGGTCCAAATTTGGAAATTTGGGTCCAAAAAACCATCTGAAATATTCCAGATCCATTTTAAGGCATCAAACAACAATTTTTTTGGTCCAAACCTTACTATTGAGGAAGTGTCTATATTCTACACATTGATAACTTTCTAATGATGCAAGAATCACCTCAATCAGAGTTCGTATGCGAAAGTTATGCCTCCTGCAAGTTGACCTACTGTATTGATCACCATGATGTGAGTGGATGCCATGCCAACCTCCATTACTTAGACATGTGGGGCTAGCCACGTGGTGGATTTTCTAAGAACACTATAGAATTTCCAAAACCTTATCACAATTGAGGGTCGAGGAAGTAAAAAACCTACCCCTAGATGGCTATCGGGCTATGTTAAATATCAAGTTGCTAGGAGGAGAAGGGGTTCCATTCAATGTTATTGTATTTTGTTCCATAATAAAGAAGAACAACTAGGAGTGGGAAATTAGAGAGCATAATAGAGGGGGTTAATGTTCTATAAAAATCTAATAGGCCACTGTCTCAGGTAACTGCATAGAGAGTGCCTTCTTTTTTGTACTTGCATTATTTCCATACCAGAGAAAAGAGAGCAGAGAAACCTCACCTTTTGGCCGGGTTTTCTTCTGTAAGGGTTTCCTAAAGAAAATATTTTTGTTATTTTGTGGATGGTGTGTGATTGTATCTTACGTTTATCTATTTTACTCATTTTATCTATTTCATACACAAGAAGAAAATCAATAACTAAATATTATGAAATCTAAAGGAATTTAACCTTCATAGTGTATATTTTAGTTTCATTTATCAGATTTATTGTGATGAACTATTCCAGTGGAATATCCACGACAGTTTACAGATTATTTGCAGTCTTAATGAATGGTGTAGCTTCCAGGTTCTTCAACCCTTCCAGGGTGCTTAGGCAGGGATTCCCTCTACGACCTTACCTCTTCCTTCTTGTGGCAGAAGGTATGAGCATATCTATATTGGAGGCTCAGAGGATGAGATTGGTACAAGGTATTCATATAGGAAGGGAATCTATGTCCCATGTGATCTTCATGGATGATGTTCTGTTATTCCTTTTCAGGTCATGTAGATAAGGTTTATAGGTCTAAGAGATTCTTCATTTATTCAATATGTGTACATGGATGGAGGTTAATGAAGAAAATTCTACTTTGTTTACTGGAGGTTTGGATGAGGAGAAAGTTATTGAATTTGGTATGTATTTTCCATACCAACACTTGGAATTGAATGAGGGACTTAATTATTTAGTTTTAAATATCAAACCAAATTGTTATGGGAAGGTTAATTGGTGATGGTTGGTTTCTAAATTTGAGAAAAATATTAAACTATGGTGCAATCAATGGCTATCTCGTGGGGTAAAGTTGGTTCTATTCAAATAAGTCTTAGAGGCCATACCTATTTACTGGCATACTCTGACTCATATTCCAAAAATATTATTGGAGGAAAACCAAAATTTATGCTATAACTTCCTCTGGTAGGGTTGCATTGAGTTTAAAGGGTCACATTGGGTGAGGTGGTAGAAATTGGCCAGTCCTAATGCATTTGGGGGGTGGGGCCTTAAAAATATAGACTTGCTTGGTATCTCCTTGGAAGCAAAATCCTTATGGTCGGTCCTCACAAAGGATAGCCTTTGGATTAGGATCTTGATCTATAAGTAGATAGCTCCAATCTCATTGGTTGATTAGATTAGAAAAGAGCACAAATCCATTCAAAATGTATCCAACCAATGGAATGATTTGATTCCATCCTTTCCTGTTATATGATCTCATCTATTTTGGTGGGTTAGTGATGGGACCCAAGTGAGGATTGGAGTAGATGCTATTATGAGTTGTAATTGGGATATTATTCTTCCCAAGGACTTGGTTCTTCGTCTAAGAGGAACTAGGAGAATGTCCCTTAATTTAATTAATAAACTTATGGAAACAACCTTGTGGAGACAAGGTTGGTTGAACTCGGGGGATCTAGAGTTAAATGGTGAATTTGTGAGGTATTAGGAGCTCTTTGTCTCAGAACTTCATAGGGATCATATTAGATTATGTGAGAATATCGATGAACTTATCTGGAGCTACAATAAGGTTGGAGGTTACTATTTGGTGCAACCGAGGTATCATGATTTGTTTTCAATTGGTGAGGTGGCAATTTTCTATTGGTGGAAAGTTATGTGGAAGGTAAAGGCTTCGGCCAAATCTAAATTGTTCACGTGGCTTGCACTCTCGGACAGGGTTTTGACTTGGGATCATTTGCAAATAAGGAGTAAGGTGGGGCTTAGTAGGTGCCCTTTATGTAAGATCTAGGAGGAAAAAAACTCCCATATTTTTTTGAATTGTGCTTTCTCTATTCAAGTTTGGAAAGAGATTGACAGATCTCTTGATTTTAGCTCACCATGGGATGGAATTAATGTTGAAGCTTGTTTTCTCTCTTGGTTCTCATGAAAGGAATTGGACGTTCTTCAAGCAATGTCTTATCTAGTCCTATGAGGTATATGACTTGAAGGAATACCTCTCTATTTGAATACTTACAAGTTCCCTCTTTTAAAGTCTTGGCCCAGGTGATGGGGTTGCTACCTTACTATAAGGAGGATCCTAAAAAATATGTTTATAGGAGATTAGAATAATTACAAGTGGAGAAATCCCGTCCTTGAGGAAACTTTGATGGAGCTTGTTAGGGTGAAAATAGGACAGTTGGACTTGGTTTCACTTACTATCTTTCGGATACACACTTTTTTCATTTCAAAGCTAAGATAGGTAGAGGGAATAACAACTTGGGAGAACGAATGCCACTTTTTTATTTACTAAAATTCTCCTTGGATAGGGCCATGAGTACTCTACAGGTATTTGGTGATTCTCTGCTGGTTATAAAGTGGATGGATGGTCAGACATAGATTCAAAACCTTGGGTTATATGTTGTTGTAGAACAACTTAAACTCATTGTTCGAAACTTCTAGGACACATGTTTCACCCATAAGTTTAGAAAACATAATCAAGTTGATGATAAACTCTCTAAAGAAGGATTGGAACTAATGGAAAGTCATTTTTATTTATTTATGAAGGACATGAAGGACATGATGGACAATATGTTGTAATAAGGCAAGCTACTCTTGAAGTATTTTAAACAAACTTAACTATTAGGATCTAGTAATTACTTTGATACATGGAAATTTGGAATCCTTGAAGATGTCAATTTTTGGAATGTAATAGCTTAGTAAGGGACTTGAAAGTGATGATGCTTTTTGACTCATACATGAGATTATGTTTATGCTCTGAGCATGGTACTTCTCTTTGTCCTCTTGAAGGACCATTCTGGATAGTGCTATGGGTACCTTATGATTGTAATTTTTATTCTTCTTGATTCAAAATTATGGTTTTTTCCTTGGAAGAAAACTCTATACTAACCCAACTTACTTAGCAACTATCATTAACGAGACAATGTAGATTAAACTTCACTAAATAACACTTCTAACTCAGTGTGACATGGTGCGCATATGATTAGTGTGACATGACATATGATTTTACTATTTTACTATTTTCCCTAGGAGACCCATTTTAGACCCCAAATTTACTCTAATCATTTAGATATCTTGCTAATAAATCCGCTTCCTTGAATTTTCTTTATCCTTGAAGGTTTATAACATTAATCCTGCTTATTTTTCTAAATGAAAAACCATGAGTTTTGAAGGCTAAGATAAGGAAAAAATTGTTAAAAGTTAAGGAAAGAGACCCAATTTTTTTTTAAGGCTTGGTAATATCTAAGAAGGGTGTCCAAGACTCATTTTATGAAAACTATTCTAAGTTACGATATTCGTTCAAAGACAAGTCCATAAAATCTTAAAAGCTTGAAAAAAAAAGGAGGGGCCCCAATCCATTTTTTCTTTTTCAAATGACAAAGAAAAAATAGTTTGGTGAAGTTGTTTCTTGTTCAACAATTGGTGACACACTGTACGAAATCATGAATCTCTACAACCAAGATTTGAGACAATTACTATTAATATTTTGACAAAATTTACCTTTGGTAGAGAACTAAATCGTCAACTCAATGAGTTCCCACTGTACCTTGCACTTTAGATTAGCTAAATGAGTGTTCATTTTTAGCTTGATAAAATTAATGATTATAGATGTGAGGCTAAAGTATGGAGTTCTTTCCTGACTTAGTTCTTCCTTAAATGTCGGTGCAGTACCACAAAGTCGTTACAGACAAGGGATGCTTAATATTCAGGTTGTTTATTTGTGTTCTCTTGGTGTTGTTCCACTTAAAATGAGTGTCCATAGCCCCACTGAAGTCACCCTAGTATCACAAACCTTGATCTGCTACAAATTATCATCCATAGCCTTACATACTTACATGTCCCACATGGTCTAAAATTAATTTCCCAATCCTTTACCTTTTGATTTTATTTTAAGAAAGAGGTGGATGGGGATCTCAATTATCCTTTAAAGGCATGTGGGATGATACCTGTTATCAAAGAACTGTTTTAGAGATGCCTTTTTTTATGATAAGCATCTTCCTTGTGTATAAAACCCTGGGAACTCCATTGGCCTTTTTAGTAAAAAATAAATCATTATTAAATGAATGGGTGGAGCCTTGAAGGTAACCCATAGCCTATTCACAACTGGGTTTGAGTTGCTCCTAGAAATCTGTTGTTTAGGCGGTGTTCCACCACTGTGTCAACAACCTAGATACTAGATTGAGTTAAGGAAAGGAGATGTGAACTAATGTCTTGTATATTGGGCTCAAAGTGGTTTTCCAGGATTATGATCAGCTACACTTGGGGATCCTGAAGAAATTAGATAACTTGCAATAGATAGTCAATTAGACTTTGGAAAAGGATTCAAAAGAACATTCTTTGAAAATAAACTAACTAAGAAAAATGATGATTAAAGAAAAGAAAACACATACTAATTCAAAAGAAAACAAATAAAATGAGTGAAATTAAAATGTGAAATTGAAATGACAATCCAAAGGAAATATACTTATGTACACGTTAACTACCTGAAAGGAAACTAACTAAAGTATATCTTTAGAATTTGGTCATCGACAGGAAGGAGGTCTACTTATCCTTCTAGGTTTTGCAGTCTATGTGTGCCTAGGACAAGTTTTTCCACTATCTATAAGGACCAATCCACAATTGTTGGAATTTAGTGTGTTTACCCTTCTCTTAATGTGGCTTGTCCCATTTCAATACAAGGTCTCCCACTCAGAAGTTATTTTATCCTACGTATTTATCGTGACACCATCTCTTGATTGTCTATTGATGAACAACAAGTTTTTGTTTTTCCTTTGACATGATATCACAAGGGGATTGATTCACATGGTTCTTAGATTTAGAATGATCCAAGAAGGTTACTCTCATTCCTCCACTGGAAACAACATAAGTTTCTCTCTTCCCACTGAGCTCAATACTTCCATAGGTTTATCAGGTACCCTCCCCAACTAGATTTCCTCTGCACAAGGGAGTCCCTTCTCTGTTTCACGATCCCTAGGTGACCTCCCCTTACCAATGTCAATTTCTTTCTAGTATATACCAAACTACAGTATTATGTTGCTCCAGTCTAGATCTGGGTCTTCTCTGTTCCAGGGTGACCATTAATATTTTGGATGAGCTTTCTATTATCTTCAAGAACAACTCTCCAATTTCTTCTATCTCTCATATCTATGCAAGTGAACCCTCTATTCACTGCACCATCTATCTGTTAGTTTGCTACTCACTTTCTCTTTCTCAACCTTTGACTCTCCTCGATTCGACTCTACCCGTGTCTTTTTCATATGCTCCTGCCAACTATTCTCCTCATTCTCTTCTTATTCTCTTCTTCCGTGTGCACTCTGTGTCTATTTCTATCTCCCTTCTCTACACATCCCCCGTGATTTTTTCCACCTTTGGTCTCTTCTTCCACCCAATCCTTGGGATTCCCGTGGCTTCTGTCAAACGAAACCTCTAGTCAATGATCTAAATTTTGAGGGGGAAATATAAGGGCCATCCTTCTTTCAGGTTCTTCAATTGACCCTTTCCTTCTCAAGGGATCAAATATGTTAGTAGCTATAACTTCTTCAACCACCAATCCTGCTTACCATAATTGGTCATGTGGCTGCATGTAGGTTCAAGTACGCTGGTAGGTGTGTATTTATGTCTTGCAAGTATATGCTGGCTTGCTAAGCAAGTTTTCTATTTTCTCCGTTGAAACATCTCAGCTCCACCGCACCAATCCACTTCATCAATTTTCCACCTATGATATCATGGCTAGTTCTCAAGTATTTTCCCTCTTAGTTAGTTGTCTTGTGTTTTTCATTAATCAAAGAATAATTACATGCTTTATAATCACATTGAATGAAGTCTTAGCATAATTACAGTCACTGGGGAAAACAAGGTGTTAAAATAACCTATGGTGCGATCCTTTCATCATCGATGCTATTGAAGGAAAAAATGCATTTTCATTAAAAAATATGCAAGGCGAAAGTGTGGGGG
>ML789053.1:1115973-1135684 GCA_009831015.1 Picea engelmannii | reverse complement strand
AGGACATCATAAGTCCCGAAACCCCGAGAATCAATCCGGGCCGTCCGTCCGCGAGGACAGGTGGCAAAGGATCGGGTGCCTTCGGAGTTTTGTTCATCGGAGTTTTCGATGGTAAGGAAATAGTGCAACAGAAAATCGCGATCTGCGATTTCCCGACAAGATCTGAGCCGTTCATGACGAGGACGCGTGTCAGAGGATCCTGAGGGAGCGGGGTTCGGCAATTCGGGATTCTCGATGACAAGAAACTCACGACAGGAGGAATCGAGAAATCTTGAAACGCGACGGTCCCCTAGTCATAACACTCCAGTGGAGGACAGGTGTCACTCCACGCCATCATAAGGAGTGTGGGCCATAGGCGCCAGAACAAGGGACAGATGTCGGAAGATCAAGCTTGGTCGTGAGTCCACGCCAAGTGGCATCGGGGATCGGGGAATCGGAATTTGCGAAGGCTTGTGCATCGCGACATCATAAACCCCGAAACCCCGATGGGTAGCTATAGAGCTGCGGACATATGGTAGCAGGTCACATGAGAACGGAGCTAGCCTAGAGGGATAATGCGTTAGGGGCATATCGGGGATCGGAGAATCGCGAGTTCCGAGGACTCGTGAATTGCGACATCGGAAATCCCGAAACTCCAATAGGAGTTGCCCCGAAAGGAGGTAAGACCACGACCGTAAAGGCAGTGAACCACAGGCTTGGCCTGGGGAGCTAATGCGTGAGGAGTGAATCGAAATTTGGAGGATCGCGAGTCATGGGGGTGAATGAGTCTTGACATTAGGAACCCCGAATCCCGATATTGAACCAGGGATTGGCGCTTCGCTAATGCAGATTTCTGGAGATTTCTCATTTGTGGGAGATTAACCCCAAAATTTTTAAATTACGATAGTGGTTGTGTTACATCTCGGGTTGGTGCTATTGAACTCTCATGCCCTGTGTTCCGTGATATACATATTGCACCCAAAACTTCCATGATCTACAATTCAACCCAAACTCCTCGAACTTGCAAGCTTCACTCTACCTACTATTAATCCGTCTGACCGCCCCGTCTTTCCATACTTAGTCGATACTTCACCTCCTGTTGTCACATATTCGTGGGTTCACAGACTCCCGGGTTCAAAAAAGTTTTAAAGAATTTATCACTCCTGTCCATCCTCGCCACCTTCACACCTTTCCCAATGCACATTAATTATGATTTTATTTGTGAAAACTCACCACACAGGTTCGAAAATACTGGCATTAATAAGAGAAAATCTCGAGGACATCTCCCATTAAAAGGCATCAAACCAAGATTCACGAGAGATTATATTATAATCCTTCAATGTTCATTTTAAATACCGTCAGGAGACAATTACTGTCACAGTTTTCAATATAAGCAAAACTTCATCAAAGCATTAGATTTTCTCACAGACACCCCAAATGCACCCCACTCACCTGAACTGACCGATAGTTCGATCTACCAAATCAACCTCCCTATTATCGAATTGGCAGATATGAATATTATGGGATCTGAATTTTTTTTTGTGTGGATCTTGAATTGGGAAAAATTGTTTGTTATTTTAGTTTTTTTAAGGCATTATGCCCCACCTTTCCATACTTAGTCGATTCTTCACCTCTTGTTGTCACATATTCGCGGTTTACCAGACTCTCGGGTTCACAAAAGTTTCAAAGAGTTTTTTTGTCCCATCCATCCTCGCAACCTTCGTGCCCTTCCCAATGCACATTAATCATGCTTTTATTAGTGACAACTCACCACACATGTTGGAAAAGATTGGCATTAATAAGTGAAAAGGTTGAGAACATATCCTATTAAAACACATTAAACCAAGATTTATGAGAGATTATATTACCATCCTCCAACATTCATTTTAAATACTATTAGAAGCAAAGGAACGTTCTCATCACCTTATGGATGCAGCTTGACAAAATTTCTGTAGAGATATGTTGAATATTTTCGGGCATGAGGACCAAGGTTTTCAGTGGTCTAGAGCTTATTACTACTAATCATCCCCTTCTTCCCAGAAGGAAGTTATCTGGACATATGGAATTGCGTGAGCAGGTTGTGTCCCTGAAGTTTTTGACTGTAAGGAGTTTGTCGCCTGGTGCGCCAAGAATTATATTTCGAACCAGTGGATTATCCAGTTGCGGGACCATTCCCGATTCTCTCTATTGTATTGCCTCAAGTATTTCGAAAAATGTTAAGACTTCCTGAGACAACACTCACTTTCAAGGGAAAGGATTGCAGGGAGTTCCTAAAGAAGAACGATAATGGATTGGAACTCTTACCGGAATTCTTAGAGGACTGAGCGACCGTCCCCGAGAACATCACCAGATTACAGGTTAGTGCATTCAAAAACCATTTCCGGGAAATTGCATGGCTTTTCACGAGGATAACAAGACAAGAAAGTACAACTAACATCTCTCTGATGATTCTTTATATTTTATATTTTACGGTGAAGGAACAACCCATCTTCGATTGGGGCAAGTTAATTTCCATTGAAATATCCTCCCAATTATTGCAATACAAAAGGAAGAAGAAATTCTTTATGTCATCTTATTTAATTTTCATGATAGCGCATTGCTGTCCATTCCCCAGACTATCTCCGTGTAAGAAGGTAAAATGAGAATTTGACCCAGTAACCTTCTGGTATCAGACATTATGGAGACACAAGGCCTCCCAACATTTTTATGAAGTCTTTAATGATTTTGTCTCAGTTTTTAAAGGGTTGATGTTTGGAAAGGATTTTCCCCGGATGTCTGGCCAGGCGAGCAAGTTCCTGGATAGGAAGGGGACACTAGAACAAATGGAGAACTATAATGTTATAAGGATTTTTGGATCCAAAGAAAATCCTTCCTTCCTTCCATGTCACATATCTAATACAATGTTTGTTGCTGAGATAGAAAGGAAGTACACCTACTGGTTGCATTTTTTCCATGAAAAGAGAAAAAAGCAATTCATGCCTCTGCCTTGGAAAGTCGACGATTTCATATTTAGGAATATGGAAAAAATTGACGAATTTGCGGGCCACTTCCACAACCTCAAATTGAAATATGCTGAAAAAGTAAAAGGGTTAGACCCTAATGGTATTTTTGTAGAACACCTATTGGCTGTCAGTTTCAAAAATTCTTTCATTAATGCTATCCTAAATGAAGATGAATATAACACGTCAGAAATTCCTTCTTGTGACACTGACGAACTGGAGATAATACTCAACACCAATGAGTCGTACAATAAGAGACAAAAAGGTCCAGGTGAGAAAAGTGCCCAATCCCTGACTACCACACCCAAGATTATAGCATCTCGGAGCAACGCTCCAACGACCTACCCAAGTAAGAAATTCAAACACAATTCGTCAGGCAAAGGAGGAGATAAGAACCCTCCCTCCATAAAAATTGAAAGTTCTCATAAATTTCCCGTGAGCAAGAAACAAAAAAAACATTGTACGAGAAGAGGAGGGACCGAGGGGAGAAAGTGATATCCACGATCTCTCCCTCGAAGATATGGAACTAGAAATTGACATTGAGAAAGTGTTCCCCAACGATGACCAGTTAGAAAGCGTTGCTCCCCAGAAACCTCAGATGGAAATAATTGGGACCAAGACCTTCGACGAAGAAGAGTCTTTTGCATTTCAGAGCATTGTTTTTGACAATGAATCCAAAAAAATGATTATTGAAAAAAAAGATGTAAGGAATAAGAAGGGGAAATCTTGTTTAGAGATTAATCTATGGAACATGCGACCTTCCCATATCTCCCATATACACTGAGCAACTGGAGATGCTCTAGACAACTCTATTGATGACCTTGAAGCATATAATGTTAGGTTAAAGGAGCGAATCGAAGAATTGGAGGGAGATCTAATGCCCCTTCCAATGTTGGCTAGTCCTTTAGCAATGATCGGGCCTACCACACCTGTGGAAAAATTAAAAGGATTAACAAGCCTTCTCACATCAGCCTGAGGCTATGTGGAAAATAATATAAAGAGAAGAATGGAATTAATAACAAACGCTTGAGAGATTTCAAAGAGTATGACATCTTTTAGAACAAGAGCGCATGCTTTTCATGAATATCTGCAAACAGTTTTGAAAAATGAGCAAGGTTTCTACCTTGATGCAGTCGTACCATTTGGTGTTAAAGTTACTAGTATGACATAATTGAGAAGAAGAGAGGAGGAACTCCCTTCCCTGGATCGAATAAACCAACTAAACACATGTTGGAAAGAAAAGGTAAGAAACCTTAATGGTATCATTTAAGCATGTAGCCAAGCCATATATAGAAAAGACAAACTATTCAAGAAGCTAACTGAGATAGATCTAGCTGACAGTACCAATGAAGTCCAAGACCCTAAATTGATATTCAAGTCATTGTTTTTAACCAAGCAAGCATTTGATGAACAAGTTGAGATATTTAAAGGGCTGTCATTTGAAAATTTATACGATATTCTTGAATATGGTGAAGATGATGTGAAAAAATGGCTAGTTGATTATTCGATTAAAAACCAAGATATTGAAGAAGCATTGTGCAACATCTCTATTGATCTAAGGGACTTGGAAATTGAACTCTTCAATATAGAAATCTGGCATGAAATCAACATGGCGCCCATGAGGAGCTACATCGAGGAGTGGTTCAAAAAGACCGTCGACAAGCTTACCAATGAAGGGAAAATGACGGTTGAGATGATTCCCATAACCGTCAAGGAAATCCATAAAAGGACATCAAGGAGAAAATGACAAGGCATGAGATACCATCATAGTAAGTTCATACTGATCACATTCTTCTGTCTTTTTCAATCTCTTCATTCAATTACTCTACCTATTTAAATAGAAAGGTTTAACCGAGGGCTGGCAATTTTCTCTTTCTTCTTCCCAGGTCTTGTTGTCTTCCACCGCCCACTTTCTTCTTTCTACAAGATTCATTCATATACATATTTTCTTTATGGTCTGCGAGAGCCCCAATCCTAGTCATTATGAGAATCACATTTAAATTTCAGAGAATATGTACTGAACTATATATATTTTTAGAAATTCCAAGAGAGCTATTTTCGGAATAACCTCGATTGTATTTTGTAACCTAGTTTATCTGAATATAAAATATTTGAGGTTGTTGTATCATTATCTTGTGCATGCTGATAATTTTCTTTTAATTTTTATGTGATCAGATATCATTGGCCCTGCTATGGCATCGCGCCAGTCCCCCCACAGACCTGGCCTAGGTCCCGTGGATGCACTTTTTTAAACGCGCGTGCACACACACACACACACACACACACACACACACACACACACACACACACACACACACACACACACACACACACATGTTATATATATCTAAAACATTTTACTTTCATTTGAGGGACTTCTTTAAAGGTCCCACATTTTACAAATTTATGGTGTTTTATACTCTTTAACATTGTTTAATTGAATTTTTTGTAATCTTAAAAAAAGTTTAAATCATTTTCGTGACTACATATTAGTTAACATGTTGAATGCAAAATTATGGTGTTTAAAAAAAAAAAAAAATCATTTTCCTGTACAACTATTGATAGATGAATTGAACCTCTTTCTACAAGAATTTAAGAGGCTCTTTGATCCATAATTAAAATGCACGATTACGTTTTTTTTTCCCTGCCCAATACTTCCATTTAAATAAAGGCTACTCTATTGCTTACATTTTACATGCAAGAATAATTTGTGATAGGGTGTAAGATTCAAATATAAAATTTTGTTTTTTCCAACAGATTCCAACACATTTGTGACTTTATAAATGACATAGTTTTGTGGCCACTAGCCCTCTAACAAAGACAACAAATGAGTGGACATATACAACATGGCAACTTAGTTTATTATTTGGCAGGGACTACGCTGCCATGCAACACTTGTTTAAATATGACCATATCACATATATAATATATATTAGTTTGATAAGAATAAAAAATGGTAGAAATGAAGAAGTGATTAACACTCTCATAATATATACTATTGGAGAAAAATAATTATAAAACACGTATAGACTTAGCCTAAAGAAAACATGTTAGAGACAAAAAAATATTTGATACCTTATAAAACAAGTATGGATTAGGTAAAAATAGAGCATATAAGATATTTAAAACTCCTTGATACTACCATGATATACATATATGGAAGAAAACTATACAATTAGAACACGTATGGAGGAGGCACAACTTATGTGAAGTGAAATGGGGAAGCTGAGTAGCTATTTGTGTTTCTTAATCCCACAAATATTTTTAACTCTAGTTTTGATCTCTTTGATATTCTTGTCATGACATGATTTAAGACCATTTTGAGCTAAACATTGTTTTGGTTCATGTTTCAATGTGTCTGCTATGCTCTCATATATTAGCCCAAAACATGTAGAAAATGGACCATTTGTAGTGAAGTCAGAGATGAATATTGTTCATCTATCTGAAACATTGTATTTATGTGCAAAATCCTCTTTTAGTTTTGGTCTGGAAATATTACCCCTTCTTCGATGCACAACTTTTATTTGGAATTGTCTTCTATGTAGATGTAAGTCATCCAAAAGATGGTGAGTGCAAACTGTATAATGGTTAGTTGGGCCCACTATTACTTTAGTTGATTTTTCCATGGTTTTCAAAGTTGAATATCTGAAATAACATATAAAAAATGGAACAACAAGAATAAGTTCTATATGATAATACATTTTTTTGGAAGGGACAAATATTGAAGAAGGAAAAATAACAAGAGTTAAAAAAATATGGATAAGAAGAAATGTGTACATACATACATATTTATAAGGGCTAGTGAACAAATTTGATTTCAACAATTAGTTTAAAGACATGTAATATATAAGAAAAAATGCTAGAAGTAAAAGAATAAATTGTTGAAAGTAAATGAATAAGATAAGAAAAATGGATAAAATGTTGAAGTTTACAGTGTGAGTAATTTCTTAATGTACTATTGTATATAGTTTATGGAAGGTCTCTCGTTAATGGGGTCAAAGAAATGTCCATTGTTAGTCGATCATCCAACTTGAGATGTGTAAGGGGGGCTTCATAAATCCACACAACCCTTACTCCCGACGTAAGATAACATTTCTCACCCATCACATTCCGAGTTTGAATAGCATTTCTAAGTGCTACTTTGTAATGTGTCCATCGACTTAGCAAGCAAGAGTAATATAAGGACTATTTAATTTTCCTATTGCATGAAGATTTGAGAATGCTAAAATCTAAACATACAATTATAATATTTAAATATAAATAAACTAGAACTATTAAAGTTAAAATATCCTTGTTTAACCAATTAAAAAACTGAAATCTAGATATAAGTGTATAGTAAGTATAAAATATATGATTTTGGATATAAACATATTAGAAGCCAAAAATAATTAAAATGATGACTACATTATGTTCATATACAAATGAAGTATATATTAAAGATAAAATAAATGACTTTGGATATAACATAATGAAACAAACATAAATGTCCTTAAAAACATTGTCAACTACTAATCCTTTTATACTATTTAAATTTAACTATAAATAGAATATAACTTAAAGTTAAAATATCAATTGTCAACCAATAAAAAACAAAATGAAATTAAGAATAAATCTATTTTATATAAACTTAACAAATATAACTAAAATAAGGCGACATTATTTATATTAATATGAGTATATATTAAGTATACAATATATGACTTAAAAAAAAATAATAATGAAATTAAAGAAATTGTTGAAAAATATAATTAATCCATAAACTTTATCTTTTAATAAACATTGTATAATACTAATCTAATTATAATAAATATAACTAATCCATAAACCACATCTTTTAATAAACATTACATAATACTAACCTAATTACAATATATTGTAAGATGTATATTATTCCATAATATTAAGTTAAAGATTAACTTAACTTAAATAATACTAATCTAACCTTCAACATAAAAAAATATTAAGTTCCAATGCATAATACTAACCTAAATACAAAATATTGTAATATGTATACAAATTCATAAAAGTATTAAGTTGCTTATTGGTACAAGTTGAGTGAAAATTAGAAAAAAAAACAAGAGAGTGAGTGACATGGAAGTGACTAAACATCATATGATAAATATGATAAGTTTAAGAGGACGAATCCTCAAAAAGTGAAATCCATGCAATAGTCATTACCCACACATTGTTTTACACCACTATCCTTCACTCCACTTGATACAAAATCATCTATTTAGTGTAAACTTCTCGTTACTTAATATAGAACCCTAGGTATTCATTAGTGTAAACTTCACATTAATTAATATAGAATCCTAGGTATTCATTAGTCTAAAATTCACGTTACTTAATATAGAATTCCAGTATCAGCAGAAAGTGATACTCTATATTTCTAGTATGATCATGCTTTGTACCAACATATGGTTTTGACAGGATTGATATATTTCAATGTACTAAAAATATCAAATATTTGTGTAACTTGTAAATCATACTTAATAACCATATAATAAGTCTCTTACTACAATAACTTTATCTTAATAATATATTTTAATATCTAATGACATGTGAAATGTGTATATTGTTGGTAAAAATAGCATGTACATGTTTCACGATTTTGTATGTGTTATGTAATATACATGCTTATATAAAAAGTACGTCTTTTTAGAATGTAAAATGTGTATATTGTTGGTAAAAATAGCATGTACATGTTTCACGATTTTGTATGTGCTATAGAATACACATGCTTTTATAAAAAGTATGTCTTTTTAGAATTAAAAAAAATCTGGATGGTATTAAAAATTTCTAATGACTATGGCTCATAGTTGTCTTCAAATGCAGATTTATCACAAGATTTGTGTGAAATAATTTTTGTACATGAAAAAAATGCAAAATAGCTTATTCCATTTATTTATTTAGAATAATAATTTCAAGGTAAAAACATTGTGGCATTATTTTACTATCTTGTATGATTAATAAAAAATACAAAATAAACGTGTTCCCGTGGTAACATATATCAGCAACCCATAATAGGGGACTTGAGGTTTTTTTTTTTATAATATTTTATGATATGGTATCTCTAATTTTTGGACATGGTTGAAACCCAATTTAAATTGGAAAATAATTGAAGATGAGTTTAGGAAGTATTTCCATCACCTTATAGAAGCTTTAAATTATTGCCATAGTAGAAATGCATACCACAGAGGCCTCAAGGTATGTAGTTTTTCTCTGTAAAATGTATGACAAGTAACCTGTATTCCAAACCATAGGCATACTTTTTATGGATCATTGTGATACTTCAATTTCTCAGATTGATCATTGATTTTAATCCAAGAAAATAGGAAGAATGTTTTGGAAAATATGCTCTAGTTTTGGTAGAGCAAGCCTCTTCCTGACTCCCAGGATCCCAAAATTCATCCCAACTACCATGACTATCTCCCCATACCCCTAGTTTGGGAAATATTGTTATAACTAACACTTCAACTCTATGAAGAGGAGGTCATGGAGAAAATAGAAAACTCTATAGTCCTAATTATGTATGTTTATCTTTAATTTTTTAAAGTTAGAGATCTACCTAGTCTTTAGGGACCTCTTCTCTCAAAATCAAAATGGAATTTATTTTGAGAATTGATCAAAGATATTTGTTATCTATTTAAGTTTTTGATTTTGTTGTTAAAAATGTCAGTTTAATCCCTATATTAGATAATGGATGGATGGTAACACAAAATCCTCATTGGACATCTTTGTTGTGGGCTCATTGAGTCAAGATATTGTTCTCCACTCATTGCATGCTTCCCTAATTATTTAAAATGAATGGAAGAAAAGTGTAATTACATAGATAAAGTGTATGAAAGAATGACTAGTTATTCACTATGGGATACATAAAATTCTAGTTGAAAATAAAAACAAATGCAATTCATTTATACAAATCCTTCGATTCTAGCCATGACAAAGTGTTCAATACGACGACACAAGCACAAAAGACCCAAAAAAAATCAATAAAATAAAATTAATCACATTTTTAAAAATACATCAGCTCAAACCAGAATGAAAGGGGATGCTCATGATTGGGGAAAATCAACATAAATTGAGATTTAGAAGCCCATAACATAAACGATTAAGAAAAGAACAAAACATTAAAAGATGAACTAATGAATACCAACCCTATCATAGCAACATGATTCCAAAAATGTGGTGCAAGATAACTTGAAAGGAGAAAGTAGAGGATGACCATTGTTTTAGGGTAGAGCAGGCCTCTTCCCTAGTTCTCAGATACTAGAATTCAACCCAACTGCCATGCCTGTCTCCACATCCCTAGTTTGGGCAAGAGTGTCGAATCTAACACTTCAGCTATGGGAAGAGGAGGTCATGGAAAAAATAGGCAACTCCATATCTCTAATTGATTATGTTTATCTTTGGTGTTTTTTAAGTTAGCTATCAATCTCTTCTCTTAGATTCAAAATTTAATTTGATTTGAGAGTTGATCAAAGATGTTGGGATTTTAAGACTCAATGTCTAATGTCTAATAGGGTGTTCACATAGGGATTATTTTTCTGAGATGCTAGAAAATGGTTATTTTCGGACACTTTTAAGGCAACTATCATATAATTTTCGAACAAGCACCGAAAAACTCATGCCAAACATTTAGATTCATATGGTGTTCCCATAAGGATTATTGTTCCAATAAGTTTTAGAAAAGTTTTTTTTAAAACACTATTTTACTACAACCAGGGTAAAATTTTTCCTATAGTAGAACTCATGTTCAAAATTTATCTGATTATGGCATTGGTCACTTTGCTAGAAAAGTCAATATCAATTACCAAACAAAACAAATTTCAACAATAATCAGATTTACAATTAAAACAAAGGTCACTTTCTCACAATGATTGTAAAGTCTATAGTTTTTTTTTTCCTATTGTAATAAGATAAGTTTGATGTTGGTCGAGTGATCATTTAACTGTAAATTAGCGAGGGTTTACTACAACAAACTCTAGTTCAATTCTCAATGAATTTTTGTATGAATTTTACTTGAGAAAATGAGATGTCCCAAGAATTTAAATTGCGCCCCACTAAAAACTTGGATAGATTTCCTTAAAACAAAATGGGAAAAACAAGATAATATTGGAATTATTGGTTTCATACCTTGTCATAAAGTTTATAGTTAGTGAACTTGCAGTCTTGCAAATTTCTACAAGATTGTAGGGTTCTCCTTATTGTAGTTCCATGAATTTTCAATATGGATTCTTATGAAAGAGAATGAACAAAACTTAACCGCATAAATATGGACTACTTCAAAATATGGTACATGAAAAGATGGAAAAATGTCTCATGGGCTCATCAAGACTTGTTGTTGTTTCCTAGTTTCCAGGTTATAAAAATGAGTGAACTTTCTATATTCTTTTTAGACTTGGGTCAGTAAGGACATAACAAGTCGAGACAAAAATTGTTGGACTGTTAGTTGTGGATATTATTCATCGGTTGTTTTGCATTGGGAATGGATTCAAATACAACATGTGTGTTTCACATTTCACTTATATAATATGTCATGGTTCTTGGCTTTACAAGCTTGTAAAAAGAGGTCCAATGTTAGAAATATCTCATCTTGGTTGTCACCCAGAGCCAATTTTATAGTGTTATGCGATGCAACTTCAAGTCTATGAAGCACGTACCTTTTCATCATGGATATGGTGTATTGATTACTAATGATATAAATATCGAGGACCAATTTTGCTTCATACTTGAATGCCTCGTCTTTTTAAACAATGAAATACTTATCATTCCCTCAAATCATTAAAAAATTAAGAGGATTTGATGGAGGCTTTCTGACTTCATGTTTTTTTTCCAATAGAAAATTTGCTCAATTATATTAGAAATATAATTTGTTTACATCTTGCAAATCCATATCTAGGATCGATACTAAGAGTACTCTAACCAAAATGTTCAAAAAAGTACTAGGAATAAACATCCCTATAATAAGAAACATTGATCAAAACAAAGAGATCACCCATATCTTCTACAAAAAGACAAGATGACATTATCTGTAACAAAAATACTAAAATTGGCACTGAAATACAAAAAATAAGCCCCAACATCTGAAAACTAGTGAAGAATAAGATGTCTCCTGGGTCCTTCAGTGCCGTTGGACCATAGATAATAAGTAATTCTGCCTTCTGGTTCTCTTAGTGCCTGTTTTGATAGAAAATCTCCTTCCATATTGAAATTTCTGTAAATATGTTCAATACTGACGGTATGAAAAAGTTTGATTAAGTCCTTGATTCTGGATTTCCATCCCTCGATTGCACATGCCTGGAGCTTTCCTCTGTTGGACAACCAATCAATTACAACTTTAGAGTCACCAAGAACTTGAAGACGATGTAAAGATAGATGGTTTGCTAACATAAGAGTAGCCCAAACACCCATAAGATCTGCTCTTGTGTTTGTGCCTCTGCCACGGTTATAAACCCATCTTATGACTGATAAATATGGTTTTTTTAAGACTCCTCCCGCTCCACACATAGTGTCATTGAGATGATCCACCCCATCAAACCATGCTATAGTTGTATTTATGAGATACAGGATCAAAATATCTCTTGGGGGTCTATCTTTAAGAGGAGCTAAGACTCTATTTTGAAGTGCCAAAGTCTTACAAATCACTACATGGAGAGATGGAGTGGTTTCCTCAAAAATAGCTATGTTCTTCTCTAACCAAATAAACCAACATATGTGAGCAACTATCGAAGGAGGGGTTGTCTTATCCTCAAACCAATTCTTAAATCAATCAGACAAAGTGTTACCTTTCCAACTATTTTTAAAACCTTGACCAATAATCACTTTCTCCCAAACCGACTTGGTAAAGGGACACTGCAGAAAAATATGATATATGTTTTCAGAATCTTGATTACAAAGGTAACATCGACTTGGACCTTCCCATCCTCTTGATTGAAGAGTATCCCAAGTGAGAACTTTTCCTTCTGCTGCCAGCCAAATAAAAAGTTTGATTTTTAGTTAAATGTTCCATTTCCAAATCGTCTGTCTCCATCCACCAAGTTTCCTCATGTCCTTGGTTGAAATTACGGCCAAATAATTTTTTTTTACTGTGGGATATCCAGAGTTATCACCACCTATCCACATCAAATCATATTCTATATCCTGTAAGTAGGCTCCAGAATAAAAAAGAGCCCGTCCGAAATGGTCCCATTCTGTGGCTATGTCACTAGAAAATCCCAAATCACTATTGCTAAACCAATAAGAGGATGAGAGTTGACTGTCAAAATGCCTCTTGACCTGAGCGAGAGTGGAAATATTCTGAAGACTAAGTGCCAATAGAATATTAATAGAGATAAAGGATTTTTCTCCCATCCCTAGAATCCCATCTTTCCTGAGAGCGATGAACTGACCTAATCTCGGATTCCAACTTAACCAGTGGGTGATTAAGTGAAAAAATTTCAGTATACCACCCCAGATTCTTGACGTCGCCTTTTGATGGAATGTTGGGGATCTAAAACAATTTTTCACAGCCGTGTGAGGGAGATACTTATCCTTAATAACTCTATGACATATTCCATCACGTGTTAGAACTCTCCAGAGTGAATTTGCGGCCAAAGATTGATTAAATTCATAGATATTTCAAAGACCCCAACCACCAAATTTCTTTGGTAAAGTAAGTTGTTCCCATTTGCAGAGATAAAAGTGATTAGATTCGCTGTTTCCTTTCCATAGAAAATTAAACATCATTTTTCTCAGATTATTTAAGACAGAGCAAGGAATAGCCACCAGTGACATCTAGTAAACAAGCTAGATTTCTAAAACAAACTTTAATAAGGTGAATCGTCCTCCAAAATACAACCATATATAACACCAATTATCAATCTTTTTTACCATTTTTTTTAACAACCAACTACAGTCTTCAACTCGCTGCGACCCAGTCTTGAGAAAATAACCAAGATATTTGAAACCCAATGCTAGATCAAAGAAAGTATAAGGAAACATGGATTTGAAAGGATTTAAATCCTGCTCCGACAATCCTTCTTGAAGAAAAGTGGTCTTTGTTCCATTTACCTGTAATCCTGATGCTAAGCAGAAGGATTTTACAATCTTATCAATCTCCCACCATTCCTTCATAGTTGCATTTGTCATAAAAATCACATCATCAACAAATAGAATATGGAGAATATTTATGGTTCTGGAAACTTTGATACCAGTCATCTTCCCTTCCCATTGACTTTCCTTTAATAACAAGCTTAGTCCTTCCATAACTAGAATAAAAAGCAAGGGGATAATGCACACCCTTGCCTTAATCCTCTTCCACTTTTAAATAAATCCATAGCCTCTCCATTTATTAAAACTACAAAGGATGTGGAAACAACACAACTCATAATCCAATTAGTCATCATGAAGCCCATACCATTTTGTAGAAGAATCATCCATAATAGATCCCAATTTATGAAGTCATAGGACTTATGAAGGTCCAGTTTTAAGACTAAAGATTTTAATTTCTTTTTTCTAATGCCGTGGAGACACTCATGAACTATTCCAATGACATATTGTATTTGTGACTTTGTCTGCCTTAAAAAAATCCCAACTTCTCCTCAGAAAGTGATTTGGATAGAATCAAATTAATCTGATTTGCTATAATCTTAGAAATGATTATATAGCATAGGTTACATAGAGAGATGGGTTTGTAATCCCCAAAGGTGAGAGGATTTTTCACTTTGGGGATTAAGGCAAGGAAAGTCGAGTTTAAGCCTCTCGAAATATTGCCTTTTAATCTCGATTCTTCTACCATATCTAGGAGATCCCCCCCCAACTAAATCAAAGAAACGGATAAAAAAATCGACAGTCCAACCATTCGGCCTTGAACTCTTATCAACTTTGAACTTGGATAAAACTTCTTTTAGTTCCCCCAATTTTATCAGAGTAAACAAATCTTCAGCTTCGACTTCTGTTACTAGTCTAGAGAAAAGACCTGCCACTCTAACTTGATCACCTGTAGAAGGAGCTACTTGCTCTTTGATTTTTTTTTAAAGTGTTTTACTGCCTCTTCTTTTATGTTTTCCTGAACATTATGCAAATTCCCTACTTCATCCATCATCTCCCAAACAAACTTGCGATTCCTCCTGAATTTCGCAAAATTATGGAAAAATTTTGTGTTTTGATCACCACTGAGAATCCAGATTGCCCGAATGTGTTGACGCCAAAGTTCTTCGCTTTCATTTAGTAACGCGTTCCTTTATTGCTCTAGATTTTTTAATAATGTTTCCTCCTTTGGTAAACTTGATCCGTTGAGGAAATTTTGTATTAGGGATTTTATATCATTCTCCAGATTTCTGAGATAAGAGTTTTCCTTGAGATTACAGATCTTTAGCCACTGTTTTGTGCTTGCCTTAATATCTTTAAGTTTCCATACCAATCTTTTCTGTTTTCTATCTTCTCCAAGAAATTTTGGATCATTCCAAAGATTCTAAACCATCACTATGAAATCCTGATCCAATAGCCATTGAGGATTTAGCTTGAAAGGATAGGCCTTAAAAAGAGGAGGCAATTCCAATTGAAGAAGGACCAGAGTGTTGTTTGATATGAACGGATATTCCACCCAAGACCTATAGATGCAAACCAATGAAAGAAATTCTTCAGAGATGAAGAATTTGTCCAGTCTTTTTGTAATCAAATCTGCTTCAAAACAATTATTTTGCCAAGTGGGGACAACCTTCCCTGGAACAATGTCAATGAGATTATTATTTTGAAAAAAAGCTTTGAAGAATCCAACCAAAGTCCCCAGGGAAGAAGAGCCTCCCCAAATATCGCCCACAGATAGAGTCAAGTTGAGATCCCCTGCAATAATTAAATTTTTAAGAGCTAACAAACCAAAGTCTGCCACCAGGTTCCAAATCTTTTCCGCTCCAAACAAGGACCATAGACATTTATAAAATAAATCTCTCTTTTTCTAGCTATATAGACCATTGTCAATACAATACCACCACAGGTAAGAAACAAAAGTAGATCAAAAATATTTGGATCCCAAGTAACCAACATTCCACCAGATGTTTCAATCGAATTGACTACACAACTAAACCAAGTTGAACGTAAAGCATACATGAAATTTATATCTTTTTCGGAATGGACCAAAGTTTCCTGAAAGAATACAATGTCAGGGTGTGTCTTATCAAGAACACAATGAACATAGGCCAATTTTAGGGTGCCTCTAGTCCCTCTAAGGTTGAGGGAAAGAAAGATCGTTATTTTTCCCACTCCAGGGCCTTCAATGCTCTAAGTGCCCCATCATCTGTGGAAGTACAAGTGTTTGATTCTAAAGAGGACAAGGTTGATTTTTTTTTCTGGGCACTCCTAGTCTTAACTAATGAGTGTTATATACCCATGCCCCTAGACTAGGTGAACTCTTTCCCAGCCCCTTCCACAAGAGAGCGCGAAGAGCTAGCCTCCCCATCACCAATAGAAGGGTTTAAGAAAGATTTATCAAGATAAATGGGCAACTGTACAGTGGAATCTTGATCACAGATAAAAGGTAATAATGAGTCAAGGACTACAGTAAGAGAGGTTTCATCATCTTCCGGTTCCCGATAGCCAAGTGGAGAAGAGGAGACTCCAACCTGAGGACACAGGGACCCAAGAGAGTGATCTGACGAAGGATCAATATTTACCAAGGAGTGATCCATTGGGTTAAACTTAGCACTAGACTCAACCTGACAATCTGGATCAATAGGAGGATCAACCCTTGAAGGACCAACATGTAAAGAAGTCTTAACCACCTGACACTCAGTACTCAAACTGGTAGGAAAACAACTGCCCCTGTCGACCACATGTGACACAACAACATTTGTAGTTGCAAGCTTTAGCCAATCAGAAGAATTTAGAGCGTCTCATTCCCATAATGAAAGAGAAGAAAGGAGAGCAGAACAATGATATTTTAACTTACTCGTTAATGAACCAAATGACTTTGGTTGGATGGGGTCATCCTGTGCCAGGTGTAAGGGTCATTTTCTGTAGAAACCAGTGTCCGGGGAGGAATCAAGAGAGCCATTCAAATGTTCATAAACTTCAGGTTCATCAACACCAACATTGAAACCTTTACATTACCACTTGAGGTGACTTGTGCTATGACAAATACTACATATAAAAGGAATGCCTAAGTAGTCCAAGCGCTGAAGTATGCACCGACCCCTCCACTCAATCACAATGGTTTCCGGAAGCCCGAGATGGATATCTAATTCAACCAGGATTCTGCCAACTTTTTTGACTTCATGCTTATCATGCGTAAACATCTACGTTCTAATGGATTTCTTTTTAATAATTTAAATATTCAGTGCAATGCTTTGTCTTTAATGCAAAGGAAATGATTTTCATTCCCACTAATCAATAAGAACAATAAGCTTTCCTTAGTGAGCAACCATTTGAGATCATATTCTGATTGATTAACAACAATTCAAAAAAAAAATTTAAATGGAAGCTTTCCTTAGCGAGCAACCATTTGAGATATTTTTACCATCGATTAATATGAATAAGGAGTCACAAAGAAGGCAATTTCCCCGAGCTTAAAGAGCAGGGTGATTCTGTAGTGAAGAAATTGGTGCAAATCTCCGACTCTAAGATATGATAGGATGCAAGTCTATGAAGAAGAGTGGTATATCATTTAAAGTAATATTCTATAATGTCACGAAAAGTTCTACTAAAGTGTACCTATACCTTGTACTCCTTTACAGTCTTTCACAAACATAAGTGATACCTTTGTTAAAAAGGGAAGTGGTTTATAGAGAGAAGCTTTCTTTTCAATGTTTGCTTTATAATATATATAGTACAATTGTTCTTGTTGGATAGTGTGGAATTTTGACTGATGTCTTGATTTGAATTTGTTTTGTTTGGATTCAACCTCTCATTCTAATTGAATTTATTTTGTTTGCACCCAACCTCTCATTATAATTGATTTCATTTTGTTTTATTTGTAAGAGTATTGATTACAAGTTGGGTACATGAAGGAAAGAAGCCATGAAACCAATTGACGTGTAATGACAATATGGAACATAACTGAGACCATATGGGTTGATATATTCCATCATATTAGTTTACGTTACTTCCATCCTAAGAAACCTATTGATCAGAAAATTTCCAATGGCTCTATCAGATAAATATCGAACATAACAATGACTTTTTTGACCATTTCCATAAAAATAAAAATCCAAGTATAAGTAATTTGATGCTAAATTGGCTTCAGTTTGGTGAGAAGTCTCATAACCTACTCCTGGATGGGAAAGGCAATCTGAAAGTTTCTGATTTTGGACTGAATGTTTTGCACCATGTATAATGTTTTATTAATATATTTGAATATCCGCCAGGTTCTTAACGTTGTAAAATCACAGTTTTTAGCTATGAAACCCTATTCGCCTACTTAAAGTAACAAGAACTGAAAACTCAAAAAACCATATGCTTATCGGACGGGACATAAGCATTACCAATTGATATGAAATCGAGGCAACAATTTAGATAGAGAAGTTTTGGTCCAGACATACAAGTAAGCAACATCTGCAAGCCTATGTGCACTTAGACTATTCAGACCTAGGAAAAAGTAGATGTGGAACATAAAAAATAGCAAGGAAAGAAAACATATCAATACAAAACATGTTATGTAAGAATTCTAAATTATCTTGTTAGACAAATACATATAGGTAATGGGCAACGATAAATCTTATAAATATCGTGTTAAATAGAGAAAGAAAATAAAGAAAGAATAGGAACACAAAAAGAAAAGGTGAGAAATTTACCCATATATGGAAGACAACAATGATGAAGAAGACCACAATTGCTTCAGACCCACGCCAAAGTTGAGAAGACCATAATTTCTTTAGACCCACGCCAAAGTTGAGCAATGTAAGGTGCAAGAATTAGTGGAATTAGAGAGCTCAAGCAATCATTTTCACATTCACAAAAAAAAAAGAGAATTTCACATTCACGAAAAGAGAGAGAAAGAAGTGCATAATAGTGCGTTAAATCCATGGAATGTTGTCGTGTGATACACTCAATGCCCATCTACCCCATTTGGTTATTAAACGCCCGGTAATTGTCTGATGCACTCAACATTTAGCTGGTTATCAAGATTTAATTTAGAGCTACATCGAGTAAATGTGCCTTTTGATGCACTCAACCTCCATATTTGTCTTAGCATTAGTTTACACGAAAAGGGAGATGGATTTGACGGATCTTGGCTACAAGACATATATGAAAACTCTACCAAAAAAGATTATGGAAAGTCTATCTTGGCATTCTCATTCACTCGAGTAGGTAGATGGAACCTTGAAAAACTATGGAGGAAGCTTCACAAAGAGTGGTGGAGGTAAGTTGTACAAAATCAATGAGGTTCTTCACACTTGCATTCTTGCAGTCATTTTTTCTTTCATGTTAGAATGAAACTTAAGGATTCCTAAAAAACAATTATTTTTATTTTTAAATGTAAATATTTTCATTTTTTTTTTTTGAATATAAATTATATCAACATAGTTTATATTATATCTATTAAATATATTAAGTTTAAAATTTCAATATATTTCATATCCAGGAACCTCATTATAATGGAAGTATTTTTTTATCCAAATTTTAAGTAAACTAACATTTTTCCAATAAATCAAGAAAAGAAAATGCACCAATAATATATATATTCTTTACAATTTACTATATCATTTATAGATTAATAACTTTTTTTTTTTTTTTTTTTAATTTTGAAATGAGGTAGG
>ML789053.1:1088089-1108803 GCA_009831015.1 Picea engelmannii | reverse complement strand
GGTGTCAAAACCCCGATAGAAGCAACCCCGAATCCTGACATTAAACCAGGGATTCGACATTTTGCTAATATAGGCTTCTGGGGATTTCACAATTGTGGGAGATTAACCCAAAAATTTTAAATTATGATAGTGGATGTGTTACACATATCATGAATATCTATTTCTTAGAAGAAAAGATGGTCAGTGAAACAATACCATGAAAGAATAACAAGGTAAAGATTTCTATTACGATGACTACAAGAAGATGAAGTACGTTGGCAAATTCTTGAGGAATCTATTATATAAGTAACAACTTCTAGATAGGCCGAAATCAAAATCAAACTTGAAGAGACCCAGAAGGAGTCAAATCAGAAAGAAGTCAGCAATCAAGAGGAAATTAGAATAAGACTCGTGACACTTTACATAAGGCAACAAGGATGCATACAGAAGCATGGACTCCCTTAGATGGAGGGAGCTGATTGAAAAATTCCAAAAGAAGAGCATACATTCATGCATGAAGTGATGATTGCAAGGGAGCTAATCCTAAATGATATGATCCATTGAAGAATCCATGAAGATTATGAAGTATTTGTCCATGTTCCCATTGAAAGTAGCATCCATGATAAATAACACATGTTCAGTTTGACTCTAGAAGAAGTCTTCCTCGAAAATAAGTCTTAAGTATCCTTGGTTGTCCATCTACATCCATGGTCCTGTGATGAAAGGAAGAATTTGGAATCTTTAGGAAGGAAGGGCATGGAATCTATAGAAGATTCCATGGACCCAAAAGCTAAAGAGGAACACGAGGAAGAACATGAAGATTCCAAGAAAGAAAGAAAAGCCAAAACAACCAACTATTATACCGAGAATCATAAGACTACTAGCTTGGTTTGAACCCACTAGAAGCAATCAAGAAGAAGAAATGGAAGTTGTGATGAAGAACAATGTATGTAAGAAAATATGAAAAAGACTTATGAATGGAAGCTTTGCAAGATTCAGAACTAGAGGTTCTTCCAGAAGGAGGGAGAAGACTATGACGACAACCTTTTCCAATAAAACATATATACCTCTTGCAATATCCATGGATTGAAATTTACATGTAAAAAGACCGTTCTTCCCAATAAAGCAAATTGAGAAAGAAGCTTATACCAGAAAGAGACCCATGTATGCAGATATAAGAAGACCTTCTATGGATTCAAGCAACTTGATGCAGAGTATCTCATATACAACAGAAGTGTGGAGAAAACTTTCCATGACATAGATAGTGTATCATAATGGTTACTTAGAAGTTTGGGATGATGGATTGCTAATCCATGGAAAAATCTCATGATAATAGATCTGAAGAAGTTGAAGCGACTCTAATCCAGTAAACCCGTCTCTGTATTAATAATTGATTGGCTCGTTAATGCATTTGGAGAATACTTAGCTAGATATTTGTTTTGTGGGACTTTTAAATTATGACATACAATTGCATGAATTTATTGATTCAGATTGGGTAGGGAGTACATATGACAGAAGAAGTGCTACTTAGATATGTTTTAGTTTGAGATTTGCCACAATGTCATGGGCTAGCAGGAAACATAAGTCTATTGCAATCAACACTACATAAGCAGAGTATATTGCAGCTTGTGATTCTTGTACAAAAGCAATAAGTTGATTTTTGGGCCTTCTGATCAGGTGCTGAGTTCAGCCATGATATATTGTAATGCTCAAAGCTTTGTGAAGCTTTTAGAGAAACCGATGTTCCATGACAGACCAAAGTACATTGAGATCAAGCATTATATTCTACGTGATAAAGTCCAGAAGAGAGAAGTGGTTCTTCAGTATATCTCCACAAATGAGCAGATAACGGATATTTTTGGTAAAGCTTCTGTCCAAGATAACAAGTTTGCATTCTTAAGAGACAAGCTGGGGCTCATGAAGACAACTTCCTTATTGGAAAAGGAAGTGATTACTCCCAGGTTGGAAGGGAGCACTGATATGTTATTCATTTATGGAAAAACTTTTTCCAGTTCGGAAAATGGTCCAGGATGGGAAATTCCTTTCCATTTCGGAAAGTGGTTCGATATTTCTGACGGACATGCATTTTCCAGTTCGGAAAATGGTCCAGATCGGACAGTCATTTTCGTAATGAAAATGGTTCGATAGATTGCTGATGTACCATAGACAACGATTCCCTTTGTGGCCACTGTGAGGGAATGGTCTAGGATGGTCATTCTTCTTGGTAGTCATTTTGAGTAGTGGTCAAGTAGAATGGTCTGCATCGTCGGGCAACCATCCTTTCGAAGTTCACAGTTGTGACTAGTTTCGAAGAATGGTCCATTTTGGAGGTTGGTACAAAACAATTATTTCCATAGGAAATGGTCCGGACAGTCGTTCCGTAAGGCAAAATCATTCTCTCTAGGTTGCACTGTGATTAGTGTCGGAGGAATGGCCCAGTTAGATGAATGGCCCAGGTTCAACAATCAGGGACACACATTCCCTAGGGAAGACTCACTCATAACCTATTCCTGGATGGGAAAGGCAATCTGAAGGTTTCTGATTTTGGACTGATTGTTTTGCACGTATCATATTTTATTAATATATTTGAATATTCTCCAAGTTCTTAACATTGCAAAATCACAAATTTTATCTATGAAACCCTGTTCGCTTACTAAAAGTAACAAGAACTAAAAACTCAAAAAATTGTATGCTTATCAGACGGGACATAAGCACTACCAGTTGATCTGAGATAGAGGCAACAATTTAGATAGAGAAGTTTTGGTCCAGGCATACAAGTAAGCAACATCTCCAAGCCTCTGTGCACTTAGACTATTTAGACCTAGGAAAAAGTAGATGTTGAACATAAAACCCAGCAAGGAAAGAAAACATATCAATACAAAACATGTTATGTACAAACTCTAAATTATCTTGTTAGAGAAATACATATAGGGAATGGGAAACGATAAATGGTATAAATACCAGGTTAAATAAAGAAAGAACAAGAACAAAGAAAGAAAAGGTGATAAATCTACCCATATATGGAAGACAACAATGATGAAGAAGACCACAATTTCTTCAGACTCATGCCAAAATTGGGAAGACCACAATTTCTTTAGACCCGCCTCAAAGTTGAAGACTGCAAGGTGCAAGAATTAGTGGAATTAGAAAGCTCAAACAACCATTTTCACATTCACAAAAACAAAGAGAATTTCACATTCACGAAAAGAGAGAGAAAAAAGTGTGGGATAATGCGTTAAATCCATGGAATGTTTTGTTATGATACACTCAATGCCCATCTACCCCATTTGGTTATTAAACACTTGGTAATTGTCTGATGCACTCAACAACCAATTGGTTATAGGATTTAATTCAAACCTACATTGAGTAAATGTTCCTTTTGATGCACGCAACCTCCATCTTTGTCTTAGCATTAATTTACACTATAATGTAGATGGATTTGATGGATCTTGGCTACAATACGATTATGAAAACTCTACCAAAACAAATTATGCAAAATCGATTAAGCGGTGACAGAGAGTAAACTACATCAAACCAGGATATTTTTGAATTATCTTTGCAAGCTTTTGTAAATGCAAAACCCGTAGATTACAAAACCCTCTACATGCAAAACCCGTACACTATGAAACCCTCGTCCTCACTGGTTTCATCCTCACTTATCATTAGCAGAATTATCAATACTTTTAACATCGCTAACAGAACCGACGTCTAGTTTAGTCTTGGGGCATGCCATGTTTCTTGGTCTGCGTGCTTCTTAATGTGGAAGGATTTATAAAGATGGTTTTAGAATACCACAATTACAATTAAACATTTAATGTGAATATACCTCTCTATACATTGAAATCTATATATATATCAAATATTTTTATGATTAAAACTTGAAATCTATCTATATCAACATGTCAAGAAAGTCAAATAAAGTTTTGTATATATTTAATTAATTTTTCCATAACATCCAACATTATCATTAATTATAATTTTTGCAATATCAATATCTTAATATTTATGACTATATTGATCTATAACCATGTTTAAATTGTAAAAGCATCAATGCAATCCAATCTGGATTACCATAAAGTCTTTCTTTGAAAATAGATTAATTCTAGTTGTTTGGGATTCTTCATCAATGATAGAGTATAAAAATTACTTATTAAATTTTAGTAGGCATAGAGGTTGAAATAAATCCTTAGAATTAATTTATAGAGAGGAGCACAGCGCACTCAACTCATTTTTTTATCCCACATGGTATAAAGTGAACAAGCTTGAATGGGATTAATATGTGTAAGGAGACAAGCACATAATATCGTGGGAGGACATTGGCCGTGATGAAAAAAGGCACAAAAAGAGGATCCCAGTTCATTCCGTTACTCAGTTCGATAACAACGCTGAAAATGGTGCTTCTGAGCCTTCACTTCTTCTCTTTGGTAAATAGTTTTTGCATTAAACTAATTACTAATCATTGTTTTTTCTCTTTGGAAAATGGTCTATTTTCTATTCTAGAGTTAATAAAAAACACACACTATAAGAGCTTTACATGCCATGCTTTTAATGAAGAAAAATGGTTTAATTATTTTACTGACGAAAAACATTCTTAAGTTAATAAGAAATGTTTACAAATTCAAAACACCTTGACTTAGTGTAATGGAGTTCTATCCGAACAAGGCTAAAAGGAACACAAGGCAAGGCTTTTGATTGGTAACCTAAGAAAATCCCTAATGCTAAGAGCATTTACACATTCAGAGTTTGGACTCTTTCTTTATAAATGCTATTGCTAAAAGCATTTACACATTATAACATACCCCAGTCCAACTAAAGAACATTACAAGTGGAAAACACATTTAAAATTAATATTTCTACTTAATCATCTCATGTAGCTTACCAGCTACAAATCACGCAGAGATTTAATCATTTGATTGATACCATCATTCTAAATGCATCTAATATAATTTATTAAAAACATGAATGCAATTGTTCAAGCAAATCTGGAAACACAAAATATTCATATATAAATCATTTACATAACGAAATATCATCATAAAAGCGACATATAACTTATCTATTAATAGTTAACCAACTGGATGCATACGAAGGATGAACCTCCTAGCCATATGCATTGCTTTTCATTTCTTTCAATAGTAGGCCACCCCCGAGTCCACAAGAAGATTCGACCCTCTTGGTTGCCCATTCTCCACCCATAGCAGCCCCAAAACCAAGGTTCCACTCTATTCCCCACAACTTGTGCAACCCAAGGAATGCGATCCCCCTTCATTGCACATAGTCCCTCGGGACTTTGAATTGTGATTTGACCATGTTTCTGTACAAAGAGAACAAACTATTTATAATAAATATCAATATTTGTTTGAAAGACAATTTTAGTATTTGAAAATACATATATTGAGATACATAAATTTATATTTACAATAGATATTACCAAAATAAATATTATAATGATTTAAATAAAATTATAAACTATAAACGGAGCAACAAAAATTAATATAGATACACATGTAGGGGTTTGGTCTAGTGGCCAACGAACGTACTATTAAGGCATTCGTGTTGTTACACAGGTCACAAATTCAAACCTCGATTTATCCGGAGACGTGCTTGCGGGTTGTGCAATTCTCCCTAGGGGTTATAAGGTAGTCGACATGATTCGACCCCTATCACGCAAGTACGATACTACCGCCGTTGTCGATTCCCCTAATCATAAAAAAAAATATAAATACATGGATCAAGAATAAGAGATGTATACAAACATGATATATAATAATATTATTATACAATTTTAGTAATATTAATTTACAATTTTAATAAAGTGTAAAAATACTCTACAACCCTTGATTTTCTAAAAAAACAACATATTACATAACAATGGTAATATACTTTACAAACAAAGTTTAAGAATATACTATAACCCTTGATTTTCATGAAATTGTTCTAATTCTTATATACCTAATGACATGAAGGAATTTAAACATAGAAGAGAGTTTATAATTTCCATGTGTAAAATGTGTTGAAACAAAATATTTATTTATGAAAGATATGAGTTAAAAAATTGATGCCTCACATGGTATGTATATAATAAAGCAAGACAATTTTTTTAATAATTGTCAAAATGAAAAGTGTGATTACAAAACATATAAAATACAAAAAGTGATGACATACATTGTTGTATTTAGAAAAAAAAATAAAAAATACTATGTTAAGTCGGTTAAAAAAAAAACACTAAGGTTGTTTACTTCGTATAAAGAGTTGTAATTAGTGGCATATTTTTTCCCCTCTAGTTTGGACTCTATTTTATCTGATGTAATTGTTGGAACAATCCCCTTTTTCTAAATTTTTAAAGACTAAAGATTAGCTATGGAGCCGCCTCTTAACAATGATCTTTATTTAAGAGACTTGTTTTGGTTTCTCGGAAATCGGAAGTTCACGATGTATAAAGAGCTTTTTTCCCAGCCTACTTAAAGTCCCAAGTTTCGAAACCCCGATAACCCATTTTAAACATGCTTAAGTGCAAGCTAAAAGTGTTTAAATTTTAATAAGGTCCATAGCAATTTCGCGATTCGGGTTTCCCTCGACAAAGTGTTATTGAATTCTCGCCCCTCGTAATCCCGACTCCCGAATTCGCGAAGTTTAGAAAGTTATTCCCAAATCATGATTAATTAAAAGTTTTAAACAAAGGATTATCACTTAAGCTAATCACGTTGCGAGTTCGCGATTCAGACTTTACTTATGCCATGATTTTCGGGGATATGATACTTGTAACCCCGATACCCGAGGTTGCGAGATCCATTTTTAATCTTGATAAATTAAAAACCAAACATAATTAGTGTTAATCCACCAAATTGTAGTTTCGCGATCTCTGGGGTTCATGGTCCAAAACTGAGGGTAGAAATATTCCGAAGTTGCGAACGCCGAAAAAAGAAATTAAGAACTAAAAGCACTTAATAAACATACTAAGTCGGATTGACTAACACCTTAATCAACTTTTACGCTGGTACAGCCTATGGACAAAGATTTAAATGTCTTTGCGTTCTTCCCGAGTCATGCCATCAAAGAATTTATGACATTTATAAGAAGGTCCAGTGAAGTGATTGATACTAAGATCTGATTTTATCTCTAAAATCTTTCCTTTAATGATTTGAACGTTCTATCAACGAGAACTCATATATGATTTAAGTGCTCAAAACAAAAGGATTACCGTCGTTTGTTTGAAATTCTTACTAGTTTTCTGCAGATCCATTTTGCCAAAGTAACCCCTGTTTGTATTTTCTCTTTCTATGACAGGAGGTCGAATTATAGGGTTCTATATTATGGCTCAGAGGAAAACTCCCAAGACTACTAGTGAGAGTTTGGGTCAAGGTTCATATATTATCTCTGATACTTCACCCAGGAGCATCAATACTATCAAAACATGGACACAAGTCTCCGACGTCTTGCAACGCGAGCTGATCAATTGTTTGGACGATTTTAGCGATAATGAGAAAGAGGACATATCCATAAAATATAAAGTTGTCACTCAGTCTGAGATACACAAGATTGCAGCAAGGCCACATCTCCTCCCATATTGTGATATGATAAAATGGGCGATGGACCATGCAGACATCCCAACTAGGAAAATTTTCAATGAGCAGAAGGTGGCGGTTGGGACTTTCAGGCCAGAACATATACAGGAAATGTACAAATTGTCTCCCACGCCGAGATTCACACACAACGCTGAATTCTTAGAAGTATTCAAAAATAAAGAATGCGAGCAGTATGGGAAAATCCTATCTAACCTTATTAAAGATTGGTATTCGCACCCTGCAAAATTCAGGGCCGACTCCAATGGAATCTATTCGATCTCAACGTTGGAGCCACAATTCATGTATGTAGCAATGATGGTCTGTAGGCTGTATGGGAAGGAGGATACCGCTCAATTCTTCCTCCCATGGGTGCCACTAATTCACACAGTGGCTGAGGGTTTCACGCTCGATTGGGCCAAGTTTTTGTCTAATATTCTAGTCAGCCGGATCACAGAATACCGAGAGAAAAAGGCAATTGGGAGAGAGTCCTCATTTTTTATGTCGGCTTACATAATGGATGTTGTGTGCTTCTTGACGCATTTCCCATTAATGAGTTGGAGTTGGACTCCAACCAACGAACAACCTATTCATGAATACCATTCGAATCTCTAGGAGGATAAAGCCAAGGAGTTCATATACAAGATTTTCAATTGCGTACTGGTGCCCATGCATATTTCTATCTTCGGCCAACCACCCCCTCGGATTTTGGATAAAGCCGCATAGCAAAATGGTATATTGAAAGGGAATTTTCATATATAAGGGTTTTTGGTTGCTCTGTTTCACCATATGCCCTACCTCTGTTTTTACCAAATAAGCTGGTGTGTCGCGAGATTGCCAGGCAAACGATGCTCGACGGGATAAGAAAGGAACTCAAGCAAGTTCAGAACAAGGTATGGCCACCTTTTCCCATACACATTGGCACCTATTCTTTATTATATTTTGGCCATGTTAAAGTAGAGGCCGCAACCCTGAGTGAGATGAGACTAGTGGGCATTGCGTTTAAGAAGCATGACCCGCATAATATTGTGGGCAACCACCTGACAAGTTGCGGCCTGAAAAGATACGAGCACGAAGTCTCCCCCCATGATGAAGTTTTTCGAGCGGTAAAAACTTACTCAGAAGTTCTAAATTGGGTTCGAGCCCTCCAGTCCAGAGACATGTTCAATTTTTATAAGTTCCAGGAGCACCGGAGGAGCGGGCTCCCCAAAGTTTTGCAAGGTGCAGTCCTAAAACCCCCGGGGTTTCAACAAGAAGAAGCCTGGGGCCCGACAGGCACATGCCCGGATGAACAGGAAGCTCAAGGGAACATAGAGAAAACTAAGGTCCTCAAACAAGAATCCGAAGGCCCAAGCCATGAAGAAAGATCCCCAAGGGTAGATAATCCAGACAAACAGTCAAGGTTAGAATCAAGATACTCGCAAAATAGGTATGGGACCTACTGTTGCTCACACTGAATAAATCGGGTACCGATGCTGGTGCGAAGAATATACCCTTAGAAATTCGCAGTCCCATCCGGTCTGTCACACCCCTACAGTTTTCCAGAGGGGACCCTGATGCTGGAGCAATATCTATAGAAGACCTGACGCCTATCACCGCTGAAGAGTTGCCCCCTAGCGAGTTTTTATTTAGCAAGAAAAGGAGGGCCATAGTGAAATGAGAAACACATCACTAGGCAGGCACAGTGGCCAAAAAATTCAAAATATTGACAGATGACAAAGATTTAGAAGAAGAAGAGTTCGCTGACGAGATAGAGGGAATGTTGGGGGCCTATGCCACTGCAAACCAATACTCAGTTGGGACCCTAAGGAGCCGATTGAAACACAAGGATTGGTTGATCAATGAGTGTCAAAGTCGTCTATCAGAATCAGAGACGAATGCTCGAAACGAGGCATATTAAGAGCTTGAGCAAGCCAGAGAGGTCAACCGACAGGAAATCGAGCAACTCAAGACTAATCTTGAGCAAATGCAGTAGTTGGTCGAAGAGAGCCAAATGCAGGCTGAGTGATAGGAGGAATTGATAAACCAACTGCAGACTGAGTTGGATCTCATCGAAAGCCAGGTCATGGACATGACGATATTCCAAACCTAGGCCGCGAAGATCCGAAGGAGAATAGAAATGGCTCAGCAGAGTTTGCTTGCCAAAATATAAATCATCCAGGATCATCTTGAACTAGTAGACCAAGCCCTGGACCAAGTTACTTTAAGAGAAGGGGAAGCCCGGGTAGCTCGAAGTACATTCCAAGAAACTGTCACATCCGCAGCAAAGGAAGAGGTAGCCGTCGCTTCCATATTGTTAATTAAAGAACAAACCATGGGGAATATCCTGTTGACGGCTTGGGAACATGATATATCTGAAAAGGGGAAAAGGGCCAAAGAGGTGAGGGATTCTTGTGAAGAAATATTTGGTTCAATAAACAAATTTTTTTTAGAGATCGATAGAGAAGCTAGCGCTGGAACGTTAGGGAAAATCAATATAACTAAGCATCTGTTAGATATCAAAGAAAGTATGGAAAGGGATCAAGCCGAGCTCTCTCAGGTAAGTCAAGTCGACATTGCTCAGATTGACAAATGGATAATTAAGCTGAATTTACTATTACTATCCATCATGACTGAAGATCGACAGGTAGGAGGGAGGATCCCACAATTGGGCAAGAAACGTTACTTATTTGAGGCAAATGACCAAGTCCATCCCTCCAAGTGTATCACCCAACTGTTAGAAAGATGTCTTAAATGTATCGAGCATGGGCAAGGAAAAGCTTTAGGAAGCAAATAATGTAATTGCACGTATTTTCAAATTTTTGGATGCCAGGCGACAGGGAGAGGTGAAAGGCCCTCAGAAAAAGATAGGGACAACAAGTGAAGCATTCCACATGCTTAGCTTGTAACTCCCATTCTTTGAATAATTGAATTGTAATGCAACATGTTGGTATAAATACATATTTGATTATGTAAGGAAGGGATTTTTCTTTTGGCATATTGTAGTAGAGAAATTTTCCTTTGCCAGGATTAATACAAAGAGAATTGAAGACTCCATATTTCGTCAAGATTGAGTTATATGCTTTCCTCTGTTATTTCATACTTCATGTCATTTTTATATATATCTTTGATGAATGCTTAGTACAACCTCTACTGTGGCGATCATGTTTTAGTTATCTAATTATTTACAATTTTTCCTCTGTATCGGCTATTAGTAGGTACAAGACCTATGGATTACTTAGATCTCTATATTTTATGCTTCATTAAAGTGTTTCTTTTCTTTTTCTTCTTCTGTTACAGCGCGAGATTCCTCTGGAATTGATGCCTCACATTGTCTGACAGCTCTATGTTTTCTTTCGTTTCATACTTGGTTTCAAATTTTAACTCAGTTACGGAAAACAACCTTCGATTTTGTTAAACTATTAATTGGTTTCACATGATTTTTTCTCATATAATCTAAAATTGAATCAACAACTTAAAATCAACAATCTCTTAAATTTTCGTGCCTTAAATGACTGCCCCTATTGTAAGGAAACCTCACGTAGAACCCGGCCTCTCAGACCAAACCAACATTTCCTTAAACCTCTTTGATACTATCCTAAGAACTGCAACCACCCGGGTCGAACTCGAATGTTCATGGGTAGCCATTGAATGGGACATAACCATTCAAGAACAAGTGGAAGTTAGACATAGACAACTTAGAAATCAACCATAGTTTCTCTTCCAGTTGTTTGCTCCTTTCCATATCTTTTACCCTCTTTTGGATGCCTAGACTCTATACTTCGTAGCCTTAAGTACAGACTCTGGAACAACATCTTTCTGGCACCATTGCTGGGGATCAGTGAATCGTAGTCACTTTCCCTTGAGAGAAGGATATTTCCAAGTTTCATTTTTTGATAGTGAACAAAGAGAGAACATCTTGCTAAGGCTAAACCTTTATCATTCACTTAGAGACTCCACTTTTAAGTAAGTTGGCATCCATTCGAAGGAACACCAGACAAAACCTAGATGCTAAACAGACCGTGCCGGTTTCCTATCCTGAAAAAATACTAAAATCAAGGGGTCTTTTCAAACAAACCACTGTTGTTTACCAACCCAAGTCTACCAAGTCCAAAGCTAAGATCCCTCTTGAACCTTCATCCTTGCGAGAATTTCTCTTGGAATAACATCGGACAATACTGTCGAAGCTAAGACCCTAAACCCTGAGTCAATCCTACCCAAGATTAAGACCGAAACCTCTCTGACTACCTCTTACGTTAGTAGGGGTGAGATGTCTGTCGTAAATCTCATCCCTATTAATATCCCATCAACTCTTGATATAAACTTCTCTGTCACTCAAGGCCTTGAAGAAGGTACCACACACTCGGATTCAACACCGGTGGGTTCTCCCATTTATGTATCATACAAATCAGAGGAACTGAGTCCCCGTATACCCTTTCCCCCTTTCTCAACTTTCACCTCTCCTGATAAAGAGTTCCCTGAATTTTTCCCCCTCCACCCTGGGGAAGCTAGAGAGTCACTATACATCTTCGCCAACCCTCTTTATAACCCACCAATTTCCTCTTCTAGATTATCCATGGCCGCCGTTGGAGGAGGAGCAGGGGGAGTTGGAGGTCAAGGCCAACAACCGCCCCCCAATATTTTCACCAAGGTAGCCACTAGATATGCCCCCTTGGTCCTTCTAGTATCCCTCCATGATTTACTAGAAAACTATATGAAAAAATTGCCCAAGTTCATAGGAGAAGGATATTTAACCGCAGCCGAGCATATCAACTTCTCGATCAATTCGCATATATTCTAGGTCTCGAACATGAGGACGTGTATTCCCAGTTGTTTGTCCAAACCTTCGAAGGATAGGTAAGAACTTGGTTTTGGAGCCTTCCCCCAGGTTCAATATTATCCTACGATGCACTAGAAGACCTATTTCTCAGACAATGGGGCGAAAGAAAAGATCATTTATACTATTTGACCGAGTTCCGGTCTTTAAAGAAAAAAGGTTCAGAAACTTTTATTGAATTTATCCAGAGATTTAACAAGTTGTACAATAAGATCCCAGTCGAAGTTAAACCGTCCCAACCCGCAGTCAAAGTAACTTTCGCAGGAGCCTTTGAACCCGATTTTGCTCTATTGTTAAGAGAAAGGAGAGGGGTCAACTTAACCCGAATGCAACATGACGCTGTGGAAATTGAGTCAAACATGATGGCTTCGGGTAAATTAAAAACAAAAATCGAAACGGGAAATAGGGAGACCAAACGTTTTAGAGAAAAAGTGGGTCCCTTTGGATCTGGAAGGTCTCGAGATGACAAAATGGATGATATGGCTAGGATAATAAAAGAGATATCAAACAAAATCTCAATAATGGAGCTAGACCAATCCAACGCTAATCAATTCGTTAAGAGAGAATTCAGGAGAGACCCCAATCCTCAAATTCAACAAAGACAGATTAAAAATGAAGATAAAAAAATTCAAACCCCTCTAAAAAATGAAATTTTTATTGGAGGAAATGATATACAAGAGTTTGAGGATTTAGAAGAAGACGTAAACAATTTGGGCGATGACTGTATGCAACCTCATTTAACTAAGAAAGATTATGAGAAGTCTCTAAACACAGAATGATCATTGACTGAAGATGATAACATAAACAACGCTGATGATTCTACTTATCAAGGGATGGTCAATACTATAATGGATGAGCTCCAACATAAGTACAATCTGAGGCCTAAAAATAAACCCGTGACGACTACTCAACCTAAGAAAATTTTGCCTAGAGATGAAACATACGAGCCTGCCCAGAAAGAGACCGAGATGCGAAATAAAAAAGGGGTAGACTCGCAGAATACCAACGTAAAGGAGGATGAAACCCGAGCGAGAATAACTAAGACAACTGAAATGCAGACACCGGAAACCAGAACCATCGAAAATAAAATAGTGCAAACAAATAAATTGGAAAAGAAAGAGTCTGAAGTTTCAGCCAAGGAAACAGATAGAGTTGCGGGAAGTTTCTATCTAGAAAATGAGATAAATAAGATCAAGATACCAATACCTTTGGTTGAGTTGGCGAAGAACCCTCTGTACCGAAAGAAAATAACCAAAACGATAAATTTTTCAGATTTAGAGAGTCAGTCTAACGTGATAAATTTGGAAGATGATAAGCCTAATATCACTTTTGGTCCACATTTTGAAGGTGCCAGAGATACCGTCGCCCCCTTCTACATTACCCTGAACGTGCACGATCGACTGCTGCATAATTGCATGCTAGACTCTGGAGCCTCTCATAACGTAATGCCCATATCTATTATGGATAGACCAGGCCTTGAAATCACCAGACCCTATGGAGATCTTTACTCGTTCGATTCAAGGAGAGTTAAGTGCATGGACATGATCAAAGATTTAGTTGTCACTCTTGCTCATATTTCGGTGAAAAGTGTCATAATGGATGTAGTTATCGCTGATATACCCTCGAAGTATGGTTTTCTATTATCTATATCTTGGGGAGCCAAACTCGGGGGATCTCTTCAGTTGGACATGACCTATGCCACGATCCATGTTTTTGGCGGGTAGTTCACTCGATTATACAGGGAAACACGGTTGGCATATACGGTAAGAAATCCTCAGAATCCTAACAATTACCTTGTTTATGTCGCCGACCAAGACCCGGGAAATTGTATTTTGTCTTTTGACAATAGTGAAAATAATTGTACAGAAGAAAGTTATATAGATGAAAATAAAACTGAAAAGACAGATAAAAATGTGTATAGCACTGGAACTTGGAAATTTTTTTTTGATGGTGCTTCGTCGTGTTGAGGAGCAGGTGTAGGAGTTCTTTTCATAGCACCTGAAAATGAATTTGTTATCCCCTTCTCTTATAGGCTATAGTGGGACATAGACTACACAAATACCGTATGCGAATATGAAGTTCTAGTCTTGGGACTAGAAGCTACCAAGAAGATAAACATAAAGAACCTAGAAGTCTATAGAGATGCAGAACTGATTGTGAAGTAGGTAAATCGACAGTACCAAGCCAAGCACCCGAGACTAAGGTCCTACAGAAATTGCATCCAGGATCTAATGGAAAATTTCTTTTCATCCATAAACGTTCATTTCATCCCACGTGTGGAAAACCAACAAGCCGATTCATTGGCCAAAGCATCTTCGACCTTCTCACCCCCTACTGCATTCAAATTGAAATACCACATAGAGGTGAGGCACAGAGCATCCATACCAAACAACATACAACACTGGTAGCTATTCAAAGATGACAAACATATCAAAAAGTTCCTGGAAATGGTGGATGATTTCGCTGAAACTCACATTGACCAGGAAAACCAAAATGACCATACTTGGATTATGCAGGAAGGGGAGGAGCCTCAGGAGTTCCAAGAAAAAATCACAAATCATCGCATGCTAGTGTTAAAAAATAATTAGATCCCTAAGGTTCTGATACCTCTGGAAAGGTTGTTTGATCAAAATGACATGCCTCTGAGGTCTACCTTGTAGCCCCAACTAGAGGAGGTCGAAGACTATGACATGGGCACCGCTAAAGAACCTAGGATAGTGAAACTATCAAAGTACCTTCCTCCTGAGATGAAAAGAAAGTGTACAGACTTACTCGGGCGGTATAAGGATGTTTTTGCATGGTCTTACAATGAGCTTAGAACCTATGACACCTTTGTGATCAAGCACAAGATACCTTTGAAACCTGGTGTTAAACCCTTCAGACAGAAGCTCATACAAATCAACCCCATTTTATTGCCTGTGGTCGAAAAAGAAGTGAAAAAGCTTTTAGACGCAAAAATAATTGTACCTCTCAGGTACTCTGAATGGGTGGCGAACTTAGTCCCGGTTAGAAAAAAGAGTAGGGATATCAGACTGTGCGTGGATTTCAGAAACCTAAATAAATCCTCGCTCAAGGACAATTATCCTCTACCCAATATGGATCACATTTTAGAGAAGGTAGTTGGTGCTAATAGAATGTTGATGATCGATGGGTTTTCGGGTTACAATCAAATTGAGGTCAATGAAAAGGATAAGGAAAAATCCGCTTTCACCACGCCTTGGGGTACATTCATGTATGACAAAATGCCTTTTGGTTTGATGAATGCAGGTGACACCTTCCAACGAGCTATGAACATCACCTTCATCGGTGAAAGAGACAGATTCATGGTTATTTATCTCGATGACCTGACTGTGTTCTCTAAATCCGACGAAGACCACCTGATACACCTCTAGCAAATGTTCGAGAAGTGTCGAAAATTTGGTTTGTCCTTAAACCCCAAAAAGTCTCATTTCGCAATGCAAGAAGGTAAACTCTTGGGCCATATTGTGTCTCAGGACAGAATTAAAATTGACCCTAAAAGGGTTGAAGCTATAGACACCATAAATATTCTTAGAAACGTTAAGGAAATTCAGTCTTTTTTAGGAAAAACAAATTTTTTGAGAAGGTTTATTCTGAATTTTGCTGAAATCGTGAAATTGATCACAGATATGCTTAAGAAAAACAACGAAGTTAAATGGATGGGTGAAGCCAAAGCATCATTTGCCTGAATAAAAAAGGTTATAAGCGAAGCACATGTACTAGCAAGCCCTGATTACCTGAAAGAGTTTTTGATTTTATCATTCGCATCTGAACACACAATTGCGACGGTACTCCTCCAAAAAAATGAGGAAGGTTTCGAGCAACCGATAACATTCTTCAGTAAAAGTCTTAGAGATGCAGAATTGAGATATGATATAATGGAAAAACAAGCATATGCTATGGTAAAGGTGCTAAAGGCTTTCAGAACCTATGTGTTACACTCCAAGGTAATTTCATATGTACCCACCAGTTCTGTAAAAGACATATTGGTACAACTTGACAGTGACGAGAAGAGGGGTCGATGGCTTGCCAAAATTCAAGAATTCGATTTAGAGGTGAAGCTGACAAAACAGGTAAAGGGACAGGGTTTGGATAAGCTCTTAGATGAATCAAATTTTAGATCACTTGGGATAAATAACCTGTAGAAATATGAAGGAGATGTGGACATAGATGTATTTGATGACCAAATATCTGCGACCAAAATCGAGGAGAAGTTTGTCTCATCAGGCTGGTATAAAGACATAGTGTCCTACCTACTGACCCTAAAATGCCCCGGTGATCTATCTCCATCTAAGGCCAGGACATTGAAGCTGCATGTAGTGAAGTACTGTATATCCGAATGTCAATTGTATTGGAAGGACCCATTAGGCTTCCTACTGGTTTGTCTAGTGGAACTTGAAACAGAAAGTGTCATAAAAGAATTTCACAAAGGGGTATGCAGAGGAAATCACGCGTGGAGAAAAACAACTTATAAAATCTTAAGAGAGGGATATTATTGGCCTAAAATATTCTCAGATGTTAATTCCAAAGTCAGAGCCTTTAACTCTTGCCAATTATTCGCAGGCAAGCAGAAACTCCCAACACTACCTTTGGTTCCAGTGAAAGCAGAAACCCCTTTTCAATAATGGGGTTTGGATTTTATAGGCGAAATAAACCCACATTCCAATGCTCAACATAAATGGATCCTGACTACTACAAACTACTTCACCAAATGGTTGGAGGCTATTCTAACTAGAAAGGCGACCGATTCAATGGTAATAGATTTCCTGGAAGAGAACATATTGTCCAGATTCGGCTGTCCTCGAAAGATAGTCACGGATAATTCCTAGGCATTCAAGTCTATGGCAATGGTCAGCTTTTGCCAAAAATATAACATCATATTGGGCCACTCCATAGCATATTACCCTCAAGGAAATGGGTTAGTCGAATCATCAAATAAAATTTTAATTACCATAATTAAGAAGGTTGTAATGTCCCCATTTTGGGACATTATAACATTACAACATTTCAGAGTGTTATGCCTACCTGAGTAGCTAGATAGGGGTGACAGAGAGTTCGGGAGATACTAAGGGGTTTATTTGGGCCTGACTTGCATTGTTCATCACTAGGATCCATTCTGCACAACTTGGCTTTGGTTTCGTTGCATTCCAACGATTTCCGTAATTTTGAGTTATTATGGGTCATATCTTAATTAAATTCACTAAGAAGGTCATAATGGGCATATTACTTGGAGAAACCTCTTAGTGTGATAGCTCATTAGAATCGGGAAGAAGAGCACTACAGGATAAGATGGTGAGAAGTGACTTTCAGTGGCTGGAGAAGCCATAAGGATGGATAAATCACTTTTTAGAGGTAAAATGGTTAATTAATTAATTAATTAAGTGATTTAATCAAGGAATAATAAAATAAAGTAATAGTCACTTGGAGGGAAGAAGTCAACAATGAATTAGGGTTTCAGCAGTGATTTAGGGTTTTAGAAGTCAATAGTGAATTAGGGTTTCAGCAGGGATTTAGGGTTTTGGAAAGCCATAAAGGAATGGTCAACGATCTAATTCATCATTATGCAGATTATGACTTATCATTGAGGAGAAGAGGCACATCTCAGGAGAGATAGTTCAGTGTATTCTAGGAGGAAGACACCAGTTGGCTAATTTCGGTGTTGAAAGACACACCCTAGTCACCGAGAAGATCATCCAGGTCTTCCATCATTCTTCGTTGATTCCCTAGTGCTCCCATATTCTGGGTATTATCTTTTAGTTGCTTATTTGTATTCCGGCTAAGATCCTTTTGTCTTTTTATCTAGCTGAGTGTTGTTATTTTATTCAGCCGTAATTGCTTATTTATATTTCGGCTAAGATCCTCTGTATGTTGATCTAGTCAAGTATTGTCATTTATTCAGCCGCATTCATCCATTTTGTAATCCATAGAGATATCATAATACAAACTTTGCAGTCCTTTGTCACATTCATTATTTGCATGATCATTTATATGCTATAAACCTTTGATCCTACACACGCATTAGCAAAGTTTCCTAAACTAGCCAAGTCAGGAACATTATAGTGGTATCAGAGCTGGTTTTCCTGCCAGCCTAAAGGGAAAATCAGATAAGGATGTAGATACATCATTACTAGCGAGTGGATTGACAGGAGCACAGATGGAGCCTACACCCATTAGATGCAGGGAGTGTTGTTGCAGTTGCAAAGTTCCTTGGAAGCCAAATCACCAATGCAGGGGTAAAGGGAAGGTGCACATTGTTGAGGTGCACTATGACAATGAGGATGAAGAGATGCATGTGAATGCAACCATAGATGCCTATTTAGAGCAGTTCGATAAGGGTAGTGAGTTTTGCACATCTGAGGGACAATTAGAGGGACATGATGATATCGCATATCCTTCATCTCCCCCATTAGATAATGTTGAGGATTCAACACTTCAGCATAGTGGTGACACTTGTGAGGATTCATATGTGTTGGCACTTAAACATGATGAGCTTAGGAGGTTGGATGACCTACCGGTGGGTGTAGACATGGATTCTAGGAAATCATGTATGGATAATGATGATCTTCCTATGATGAGTGAACCACATTTTTCATCTTCTCAGTCACCTATGCTAGCTATGACACATGAGGATATCAATGGCATTCCTGATATGGTAGAGGAGCCTTGTGTGGGGATTGAACACAAGGAACATATGGATCTGCAGACCTAGGAGGAGAGGTATGGCTTGGAGATAGTTGACCTTACACATACCTATCAGTATGAGGAGAGTGAATCACCACTCTTGGAGATTCCATTGATGGACCAGGTTGTGGAGAGCGACAGCTTATTGAGACACTCACTCCCAGGATCGATCTACAATGATGAGGATGCACTCCTTATTGGTCATAATGACCATAGCATGTGTCTGGACACATCTGTATGGGATCCAGGCGCAGATGATATTAGTAGGGTGAGTGCACAGGAGGATACAAATGCCCATATAGGATATGGTGTGATTCAGATAGGGGCTGCAGTTGGTGATGGCGTGCAGTGGCATGCAGGAGGAATTAGTAGCACATGGGACAATGGGAAGTTCAGTGCCTTATATTTTGAGGAGTTTGTTGTTGGGGATTCCATTGTTGACACTAGTAGTGAGAGGCATGTGGTAGCACCTCAGTAGGATTGTGACCAAGAGTCACGACACTTGGCAGGATAGTTGAGAGTCAGTGAGGGCATGATCATGGCAGCCACTAGATGCATTGATGATACACATGCATTGGTGGTAGGTTCTTGTTGGAGGACCTTGATGGCACAAGATAGTTTAGATGGGGGAATTGTAATTGATGACTTCCATACACTCGGGGAGAGAGTGATTGTGATGAGGGTCGACTACCAATAGTTTTTGATGGATAGGGATTACCTATTGGAGCTTGGCGAGATGTATAACATGGCATTGAGGGAGCAGGAGGTTGAGGTGGACCGACTCACTCATGAGTTGGTGAGAACACGAAGATTCTTGGAAGGCACACAAAAAACCCTTTAGGAATCAGAGTCCAGATCAGAGGAGCTCCTTGAGGAAATTAGACAAAAATCCACTACACCTATTTTAGCAGAGAGTCAGATACATCCCTCAACCACATTGCGAGAGGATGTTGGTGGTTTAGCAGTGGAGCACTAGTTGAGGGAGGAGCATGAGGATTACCCAGGATCACTGATGAGTATGGAGAGATATGATCCAAAGATACATGAGGATATCCATAGGTCACATGGACCACCCTTCACGAGGGGTGGTGAGACAGTTGGGCACACATGTACACATGGGGATTCCAGATCTAGGGGAAATTTTGAGGACACTTCCATTTATGTTCCAGGATTGGTTGACCTTCATGTAGAGGATGACCCCGTAGTACACCCAGGATCCATGATGTTGCAGGTGTATACAGGAGATCACATGAGTATGCAGGGACACACAATGATGAGTGGTACTTCACAGAGACATACAAAGGTGTATAGTGGGATTCAGAGGGACACACTAGATGGCAGGGAGGATATGTACTCAATAGAGCATGGAGATTCCTCTCCCTTGCAATAGTATACAGATCTGGGAGATCACCTTCACCGTAGAAGAAATTGCGTGAGTGATTATGGATGGAGAATGATTGACCCACAATTGGTAGAGATACCTACTATTATACCCGATGGTTGGTGTTCAGTGATGAGTATAGGTGATTATTTACCATGGGTGCCGATGGACGAGATTTTGGTTAAGACCTTTGGATTGACCAAAGCATATGCTACTTTCCAGTCCTATAGTTGGTTGCAAATATTTATGATGGCCTTTCCCGATACTTTCATCATTG
>ML789053.1:1068363-1087755 GCA_009831015.1 Picea engelmannii | reverse complement strand
AGCATGGGACCCTGGGATTACAGGGTTGGGCATTTCATTGACTGGTGGAGACGAGTGGACCTTTGCAAGGGGAAGTCCCCTTGATTTTCCATTGAGTTTCAGTATTGGGGAGAGCACATCACTGGTTGGTGATTCGTTGAGGTCTTGTAGTACCTCACTATGGCAACAACATGTTCAATGGGTGGGGGCCATGTTAGGTTTGGTATGGTTTGGTAGGACAAACTCATTTCGGTTTGAGACCATGTGTTATTTGTAGGAGACTCATGGTAGTGATATGTTACAGGATTATATCTCACGAGGCATTGCATTTCATATTTTGATATGGGATCCGGGGATTGGAATGCTTGGTAGTTCAGCGTTTGATGGAGTTGAGTTTAGAGTAGAGTGGTTGCTCGAGGAGTTGACTGAGATTATTTAGCCATTGATCATTCTACTCATTAGGAGCATGTGGGTGTCATGCATGGTGAGCACTTTCAGAGACCACATCTTGAGGGGAGTCTAACTTGTGTCACACAAGCGGATATGGAACCCTGGTATCATATGTAGTTGGATTCAGTTATTGCTTGAGGACAAGCAATCTTCCGGCAGGGAGGACTGTAATGTCCCCATTTTGTGACATTATAACATTACAACATTTCAGAGTGTTATGCCTACTCAAGTAGCCAGATAGGGGTGACAGAGAGTTCGGGAGATACTGAGGGGTTTATTTGGGCCTGACTTGCATTGTTCATCATCAGGATCCATTCCTCATAGCGTGGCTTTGGTTTCGTTGCATTCTGACGGTTTCCGTAATTTTGAGTTATTATGGGTCATATCTTAATTAAATTCACTAAGAAGGTCATAATGGGCATATTACTTGGAGAAACCTCTTAGTGCGATAGCTCATCAGAATCGGAAAGAAGAGCACTATAGGATAAGATGGTGAGAAGTGACTTTCAGTGGCCGGAGAAGCCATAAGGATGGATAAATCACTTTTTAGAGGTAAAATGGTTAATTAATTAATTAATTAAGTGATTTAATCAAGGAATAATAAAATAAAGTAAAATTCACTTGGAGGGAAGAAGTCAACAGTGAATTAGGGTTTCAATAGTGATTTAGGGTTTTAGAAGTCAATAGTGAATTAGGGTTTCAGCAGGGATTTAGGGTTTTGGAAAGCTATAAAGGAAGGGTCAACGACCTAATTCATCATTATGCAGATTATGACTTATCATTGAGGAGAAGAGGCGCATCTCAGGAGAGATAGTTTAGTATATTCCAGGAGGAAGACACCAGTTGACTGATTTCGGTGTTGAAAGACACACCCTAGTCACCAGGAAGATCATCCAGGTCTTCCATCATTCTTCATTGATTCCGTAGTGCTCCCATATTCTGGGTATTACCTTTTAGTTGCTTATTTGTATTCCGGCTAAGATCCTTTTGTCTTTTGATCTAGCCAAGTGTTGTTATTTTATTCAGTTGCAATTGTTTATTTATATTTCGGCTAAGATCCTTTGTATGTTGATCTAGTCGAGTATTGTCAGTTATTCAGCTGTATTCGGCCATTTTGTAATCCACATAGATATCATATTACAAACTTTGCAGTCCTTTGTCGCGTTTATTATTTGTATGATCATTTATATGTTGCAAACCTTTGATCCTACACACACATTAGCATCGTTTCCTAGACTAAACAAGTCAAGAACATTACAAAGGTGCTGAGCGAAAACAAAAAATCTTGGCATGTGCATTTGAAGTACACTTTGTGGGGAAATCAGATAGGTACGAAGAAATATATTGGTACTTCTCCTTTCCAAATGGTATATGGTACTGACGTGGTATTACCTATAAATCTAGCGCTCCTTGTGATGAAGCTCTGGCAAGATGAGAAAGAAGAACCAAGCCATGTCACAAGGAGAATAAATCAGTTGATTAAGGTCCAACAACACATGACTGAGGTGGACGAAAGGATGCAGAAATACTAGGACAACGTGAAAGCATTGTTCGATCATAAGGCCAAAGACAGGGAATTCCTCCCTGGCAATTTGGTTTTGAAATGGGATGATAGGAGAGAAGACTCTGCAAAACATGGTAAATTTGACCATATCTGGTATGGACCATTCAAAGTCACAACATCTGAAGGGAAGAATTCGTATCTATTGGAAAATTTGGACGGTAAAATCTTCAACGCCCCTGTTAACGGGCATTGTCTGAAGTATTATATGAAATAAATGATTTCCCAGTTTCCATTGTATATACCAGTTTGTGTTTTCGTTTTCTTTTTACAGATTTGGTTGAGTTTTGCCTTCATCGCAAATAAAATAAGTCAGTGATCTCTTAGGAATAAGGATATACAATAATCAACGCCTCAAAATCTATAAACCTTAAAACCCTAATACTCCCACTGTCGTTTTCTTTTAGGATTACGACTTACAACCCCAATAGAAAAAAGAATAAAATAGATGGGCATGCATTGGGAAATCAATCTACCCGAAACAAGTGATAAAAGAAAGTTTATTAAGATGAAATTGAAATGTTAAGGCAAAGGTATGATCACTCTATCTGTCTAGATTTTTTGAATGATTATCACCTAGGTGCAACAATGTTTCATCGAATTTGGTTTTTCGCCGGGTGTGCCCACCAAATAACTTTTTTCACTATGGTTTCCAAGGAGTTCCTCCCAAATAAGATGAATAAATTTGAAACAAACTGCAAAAGTAAAGTAGCCTCAAAGAAAAAGTTCCCAAGGTCGAAACTAAGTATAATGCCTGTGCTTATAAAATCTGAGATTTCCTCGTCACGTTTCCCTCCTTTCTGCATTTCTTTCTCCCCTGGAAGCAGAGGTTTCCCTATGACATACACATAAGAAGAAGGAGTTACACTTTACCACTCGAAGTTAGAAAAATATTGTTTTGAAGGCTGCCTAGATAGCTCTTCGACTCATACTGAATTAAGATATGAGTGGGCTGATCCTAATTCTCTTAGTTATTTCAACAAGTTTTAATGATCAAATTTGCATCAAAAAAAGGCCCCTGGAAATAAATTTCCCCATAAGTTTCCTACGGACTAATATGTTTTGAAGGTCAAAGGGGAAACTGGTCCAGATTAATCAAAATGAGTTAACAGACCTCTATAGAAAATTATGCACATATATCACCCCTGGTATACTTTATACTAATTGATTGCCCCCACTTCATGTCAAAAGAAAAATATAAGACAGATGGTGAAAGGAAATTCAAAAAATTCGATTGCCCCTATCCAGTCCCAAAGAGATGATGAAAGGAAATTCATTAAATGATTGCCCTCATCTCAACATTTAATGCAAAGTTACATCTTGAAGTGGTGAAAGGAAATTCAATAGAAGGGAACCATATAACTTCACCGGGGTACTGAACAAGCTCCCTGGTAGTGAAGCAATGTATAGGATATCCGTATGGTTGTTATACATGAACCATATTGTTATCTGTGACCATTTTTCACTTGAAGCTAGATCTACATCCCATGTCCATACAAGAATCCCTGTTTAAAAATGTCAAAACTACTTCACACTGATGCAAGCAAAATCAACAAAACCTGTTTAAATCCTTAAGATTCTTTGGTCATCCTAAGCAGACACAAGTTCAGTGTTAGGGAAGGGGCAACTACAAGGTGGACTAACTTTGAGATAGAGAAGGGATGAAGTCTCGAAGGCTTTCAAATTTAAGGATGAAACCCTCTTTTTTCTTCTATATCCTCTTTCTAAAAAAGTCTCGCATAAGCAAACTAATGACTCTGTTTGCCCAATAAAGGAACATGGTCTACTTTTCTTCTCACCCCACTAGGAGACAAGATCCCTAGATGGAGTCTATGTTGGAACAACCCCCTTTCTCTAAAATTTTCAAGACTAAAGATTAGCTATGGAGCCACCTCTTAACAATTATATTTATTTAAGAGACGTGTTTTGGTTTCTCAGAAATCGACAATTCACGATGTATAAAGATCTTTTTTCCCAGCCTACTTAAATCCCTGAGTTTCGAAACCCTGAGAACCTATTTTAAACACGCTTAAGTTCAAGCTAAAAGTGTTTAACTTTTAATAAGGCCCATCGCAATTTCGTGATTCGGGTTTCCCTGCGACAAAGTGTTATCGAATTCTCGCCCCTCGTAGTCCCGATTCCCGAATTCACAAAGTTTAGAAAGTTATTCCCAAATCACGATTAATTAAAAGTTTTAAACAAAGGATTATCACTTAAGCTATTCACGTCGCGAGTTCGCGATTCAGACTTTACTTATTCCATGATTTCCGGGGATATGATACTTGTAACCCCGATACCCGAGGTCGCGAGATCCATTTTTAGTCTTTATAAATTAAAAACCAAAGGTAATTAGTGTTAATCCGCCAAATCACAGTTTCGCGATCTCCGGGGTTCATGGTCCAAAACTAAGGGTAGAAATATTTTGAAGTTGCGAATTCCGAAAAAAATAATTAAGAACTAAAGGCACTTAATAAATGGACTAAGTTGGATTGACTAACGCCTTACTCAACTTTTATGCCGGTACACCCTACGAACAAAGCTTTAAACGTCTCTGCGTTCTTCTCGAGTCACGCCATCAAAGCATTTATGACATTTATAAGAAGGTCCTATGAAGTGATTGATACTAAGATCTGATTTTATCTCTAAAATCTTTCCTTTAATGATTTGAACATTCTGTCAGTGAGAACTCGTATAGGATTTAAGTGCTCAAAATGTAAGGATTACTGTTGTTAGTTTGAAATTCTTTCTAGTTTTCTGTAGAGCCATTTTTCCAAAGTAACCCTTGTTTGTATTTTCTCTTTCTGTGACAGGAGGCTGAATTACAGGGTTCTACATTATGGGTCCGAGGAAAACTCCCAAGACTATTGGTGAGAGTTCAGGTCAAGGTTCAAATATTATCTCTGATACTTCACCCAAGAGCATCAATACTGTGAAAACATGGACACAAGTCTCCGACGTTTTGCAACACGAGTTGATCAATTGTTCAGTCGATTCCAGTGGTAATGAGAAAGTGGACATATCCATAAAATATAAAGTTGTCACTCAGTCTGAGATTCACAAGATCGCAGCAAGGCCATGTCTCCTCCCTTATCGTGATATGATAAAATGGGCGCTGGACCATGCAGACATCCCAACCAGGACAATTTTCAACGAGCAGAAGGTGGCAGTTGGGACTTTCAGGCCAGAACATATACGAGAAATGTACAAATTGTCTCCCACGCTGAGATCCACACACAATGCCAAATTTTTAGAAGTATTCAAAAAGAAAGAATGTGAGCAGTATGGGAAAATCCTATCTGACCTTATTAAAGATTGGTATTCGCACCCTACGAAATTTAGGGCCGACTCCAATGGAATCTATTCGATCTCAACATTGGAGCCACAATTCATGTATGTAGCAATGATGGTCTGTAGGCTGTATGGGAAGGAGGATACTGCTCACTTCTTCCTCCCATGGGTGTTGCTGATTCACATAGTGGATGAGGGTTTCACGTTAGATTGGGCCAAGTTTTTGTCTGATAGTCTGGCCAGTCAGATCACAGAATACCGAGAGAAAAAGGCAAGTGGGAGAGTGTCCTCATTTTTTATGTCGTCATACATAATGGATGTTGTGTGCTTCTTGATGCCTTTCCCATTAATGAGCTGGAGTTGGAATCCAACCAATGATCAACCTATTCATGAATACCATTCGAAGCTCTGGGAGGATAAAGCCAAGGCGTTCGTATACAATATTTTCAATTGGGTATTGGTGCCCATGCATATTTTTATCTTCGGCCAACCACCCCCCCGGATTTCGGATAAAGCTGCGGAAGATTTAAGTAGCGTAGCAGACTGGTATATTGAAAGGGAATTTTCATATATTAGGGTTTTTGGTTGCTCTGTTCCACCATATGCCCTACCTTTGTTTTTACCAGATAATATGGTGTTTCGTGAGATTGCTAGGCAAATGGTGCTCGGCGGGATAAGCAAGGAACTCAAGGGAGTTCAGAAGAAGGTATGGCCACCTTTTCCTATACACAATGGCACCTATTCTTTATTATATTTTGGCCATGCTAAAGCAAAGGCTGCAACCCTGAGCGAGATGAGACTAGTGGGAATCGAGTTTAAGAAGCATGACCCACATAAGATTGTGGGCAACCACCTAGAATGTTGCGGCCTGAAAAGATACGAGCACGAAGTCTACCCCCATGATGAAGTTTTTCGAGGGGTAAAAACTTACTCAAAAGTTCTAAACTGGGTTCAAGCCCTCTAGTCCAGAGATATGCTAGATTTTTATAAGTTCCAGGAGCATCGGAGGAGAGGGCTCCCCAAATTTTTGCAAGGTACAGTCTCAAAACCCCCATGGTCTCAACAAGCAGAAGCTGAGGGCCCGACAAGCATAGGCCTAGATGAATAGGAAGCTCAAAGGAACATAAAGAAAACTAAGGTCCTCAAAGAATAATCTGAAGGCCCAAGCCACGAAGAAAGATCCCCAGGGGCAGATAATCCGGACAGACAAACTGAGGTTAGAGTCAAGATGCCCACAAAGCAGGTATGGGACCCACTGTTGCTCACACCGAATAAATCAGGTATCGATGCTGGTGCGAAGAATATACCCTCATAAATTGGCAGTCCCATCCCGTCTGTCACACCCCTACAGTTTTCTAGAGGGGACCCTGATGCTGGTGTGATATCTATAGAAGACATAACACTTATCATTGCTAAAGAGTTCCCCCCTAGCGAGTTTTTCTTCAGCAAGAAAAGGAAGGCCATAGTGAAACGGGAAACACATCACCAGGCAGGCGCAGTGGCCAAAAAATTCAAAATATTGACAGATGACAAAGATTTAGAAGAAGAAGAGTTCACTGATGAGATAGCGGGAACGTTGGGGGCCTATGACACCACAAACCAATACTCAGTTGGGACCCTAAGCAGCCGATTGAAACAAAAGGATCGGTTGATCAGTGAGTTGCAGAGTCATCTATCAGAATCAGAGACAAATGCTTGAAACGAGGCATATTAAGAGCTTGAGAAAGCAAGAGAGGTCGACCGACAAGAAATCGAGCAACTCAATACTAATCTTGAGCAAATGCAGTAGTCGGTCAAAGAGAGCCAAACGCAGGCTAAGCGACAGGAGGAATTGATAAACCAACTACAGTCTGATTTGGATCTCGCTGAAAGCCAAGTCATAGGCATGACGATATTCCAAACCTAGGTCGCGAAGATCCAAAGTAGAATAGAAACAACTCAGTAGAGTTTGCTTGCCAAAACATAAATCATCCAGGATCATGTTCAACTAGTAGACTAACCCCTAGACCAAGTCACTTTAAGAGAAGGGGAAGCTTGGGTAGCCCGAAGTACATTCCAAGAAGATGTCACATCCGCAGCAAAGGAAGAGGTAGCCATCGCTTCCAGATTGTCCATTAAAGAACAGACCAAGGGGAATATCCTGTTGACGACCTGAGAACATGATATATCCGAAAACAGGAAAAGGGCCAAAGAGGTGAGGGATTCTTGTGAAGAAATATTTGGTTCAATAAACAAAAATTTGTTAGAGCTTGATAGAGAAGCTAGCACTGGAACGTTAGGGAAAATCAACATAGCTAAGCATCTGTAATATATCAAAGAAACTATGGAAAGGGATCAAGTCGAGCTCTCTCAAGTAAGTCAAGTTGACATTGCTCAGATTGAAAAATGGCTAATTAAGCCGAATTTACTATTAATATCCATCATGATAGAAGATTGACAGGTGGGAGGGAGGATCCCACAACTAGACAAGAAGCGTTACTTATTTGAGGAAAATGACCAAGTCGAGCCCTCCAAGTCTATCACCTAGTTGGTAGAGAGATGTCTTAAATGTATCGAGCATGGGCAAGGAAAAGCTTCAGGAAGAAAATAATGTAATTACATGTATTTTCAAAGTTTTGGATGCTAGGCGACAGGGAGAGGTGAAAGGGCTGCAGAAAAAGGTAGGGACAACAAGTGAAGCGTTCCACATGCTTAGCTCATAACTCCCGTTCTTTGAATAATTGAATTGTAACACCACATGTTGGTATAAATACATCTTTGATTATGTAAGGAAGGGCTTTTTCTTTTGGCAGATTGTAATAGAGAATTTTTCCTTTGCCAGGATTAATACAAAGAGAATTGAAGACTCCATATTCCGTTAAGATTGAGTTATGTTCTTTCCTTTGTTATTTCATACTTCATGTCATTTATATATATATCTTTGATGAATTCTTTAACTGCAATTTAGTACAACCTCTACTGTGGCGATCATGTTTTAGTTATCTAATTATTTACAACTTTTCCTCTGTATCAACTATTAGCAGGTACAAGACTTGTGGATTACTTAGATCTCTATATTTTATGCTTCATTAAAGTGTTTCTTTTCTTTTTCTTTTTCTTCTTCTGTTACAGCGTGATATTCCTCTGGAATTGATGTCTCACATTGTTTGAAATCTCTATGTTTTCTTTCGTTTCATACTTGGTTTCAAACTTTAACTCAGTTACAGAAAAATGGCCTTCGATTTTGTTAAACTATTAATTGGTTTCACATGATTTTTTCTCATATAATCTAAAGTTGAATCAACAACTTAAAAGCAACAATCTCTTAAATTTTTTTCCCTTAAATGAATGCCCATGTTGCAAGGAAACCTCACGTAGAACCTGGCCTCTTAGACCAAACTAGCATTACCTTAAACCTCTTTGATACTATCCTCAGAACTGCAACCACTCGGGTCGAACTCGAAGGTTCATGGGCATCCATTGAATGGGACATAACCATTCAAGAACAAGTGGAATTTAGACATAGACAACTTAGAAATCAACCATAGTTTCTCTTCCAGTTGTTTGCTCCTTTCCATATCTTTTACCCTCTTCTGGATGCCTAGACTCTATACTTCGTAGCCTTAAGTACAGAATCTGAAACAACAACAATAACAATGGATTGCATTTGTTTGTCATTACCAAATGTGTTTTTATGTATCAACAATTTGAATATGTATTTATTAAAGAAAAAGTTTCCCAAAACCTTTGTAGTCTCATTATTGTTCTCCTCCTCTATGAGTGCATATAGTTGACTAACAAAGATTTCGATAAGGGTTTATGCCACTTCTTGGAATGTAGTAACATTGGTTGTTCCCGTATGGTCCTCTATTGTGAAGTGAAATATGAACCTATAATCACATTCAATAAAAAGTTTGGTTGCATCTCTGACAATACCAGTTTCCCTCTTCAGTAGTAGTGACTTTTTTGTTGCATTGGAAATTATTATAAAGGAGAGGGCAATCAATGTACCAACAATCATCTCTTTTTGCAGAAGTGATACTCACCTCGACCAAAATGAAATCCAGATGTTCATGATATTGACTAAGTCCTTCCTTTTCAATGTCAACCACATTCTTTTGAATAGAGGGGTGACCACAAGAGGCACCATGTGTAGATACAGAGCGAGATTTAAGGGTCGTGCCTTCTTTTTCAAACCAAGTTCTTAAGTCAAGAGATTGTTTGATGTTGGGATTGATGGAAATCTTGGACGTGAAAGTTGTACTAATCGATCTCCTATTGAAATTACTTATTCTACCAACCTTCATATAAATCAGTGGAAAGGAGTTGGGAGTTAATTTTTTTTTTAGGCCATCTACACGTGAAGTTGTTAAGTTGAACCAATGAGCTATTTTCAATTTTCCCTGATGTGAAATAATCCACAAGGCTTGAAGAAAATATGCCGTGTATAGAAGCACTTCCATCATAGAGAACAATATATCTTTTTGTTGAACTATTTTTGAAGTCTAAAACTTGTAGGATAGGAATGAATTCTTCTTCACCATTTTAGATTTCTATCACAACCTTGTCTATTAAGATCAACAACATCACTTTGGAACGAGTTTTTTTCGGAACAAGTATATGATGAAAATAGATACTTTCTTACACACAACATGTCCACATCAATATATTAGTACAATTATATATATGGATATGAATGAGATCTAAGAAAGAAATTGACTGTATCATTGCCATTATACAACATTTTTAATAAAATGCATATCTATACGTTTTGGTAATTTATAAAGTAGTTTGATGGTGTACAGCTATGAATGACATATTTCATAAACTCTCTATTATTTGAATGACATATTTCATAAATTGGTTTAGTGTATGCTTATTATTTAAGTAATATTACAAACTATTTTATAAGAATGATATAACCAACTAAAAGTTTTTTATTTAAAGAATGTTGCAAACTATATTAAAAAAGTGATGTATTCTTATGTTGAATATTTGAATAAGAGTGCAAAATATATTATTAAAGTGATACATTGTTATGTTGATAATTTGATTGATAGGGAGATATTGAAGAATAATAATTATAATATAGTGTGTAACATTTGGTTAGTATATAGTAAAAAATATGACATTTTAATTTATAAATGTTTGAAATTTTTATTATTAATAATATATTACATTTAATACGAATAAAATAAGGGGATAAAAGAGAAATTATATTTTGTTAATTAAGAAAATGAAAAAAATAGTTACACGATAAAAGTATTTATATTGCTAATAAACATACATATAAGATTTTATGTATATTGTTACATGATTTATAGGGTGAAATATATCATATATATTAAGCGTTATGAGAGTATATAGTTAGTGTTATGATATTACTTGTAAAGACACGAAAATAGTTGATGTATATTGTTACATGATTTATAGGGTGAAATATATCATATATATTAAGCGTTATGAGAGTATATAGTTAGTGTTATGATATTACTTGTAAAGACATGAAAATAGTTGATATGTTTTGCAAAATAAGTTAAAAAAAATTATGCACTTACAATATTAATTATATATAGTCATTAACATTCACAAATTTGTTTGTCATTGTATTTGTTTGTTTCTAATTTTTTTTCCTCGAAAAAAGATCATAATTTCATTATGGTATAACAAAATTCCATACACAGATATGAACCAGTTAATACGTAACTGCGATAATATTTTCCAGCAAAAAAGGAAATGTTGTTTATCTCCCATGGTTACATATACATACTTCACTTTACAAATTCTGTTAATCATTTTTGTTCCCAATATTTTTAGTAGTCTTCTATAACAGTTCCAAATTCATATACATTCCTTCCATAGTTCAAAAAAGAAGTAATAAAGTCCCGTGAAAATATAGAGGCTCCTCTCATGAAAGGTATTCTATTTCCCATAGTCAATTGTCATTGATTTCATGGAAGGGTTGATGGTAGTATCCCCATGATCCATCGAAAGTGTGCTCAGTAACGTGCCATAGACCAAAGTCTAACTGTGTGGCTTCCTTGGAAAGGTTGTCTGCCATTTGATTCCTTTCCCTGTAAATATGAGAAAAAGAGATATTGTCAAATAAAATTTTGATTCAGATTACATCCTCTAGAAAAGGAAGCAAGCGAGAAATTTGGCATCTATGGATCCCATTAGCCCAGTCGATGATAACTAAATAATCACAAAAAACTTGTAGAGCTCTGCATCCCTTCTCAAATGCAAAGAGTAAGAGTAGTTTAAAGCCAAGAGTTCAGAGTAGTTAATCGTGTTAGCCCCCAGCCCCTCCTTAAGGAAAACTTAATGTGTATGCGAGAGAATGAGGCAGCCACCCCCCCCACAGTTTCTCTGATAAGACGGGGAGGCTCCATCGAAGAAATCCCACAAGATGCTTGGATCGGGGGACTCCTCCCTGACAACCCTTTGACGCACTACAATTCCCCCAATAGATCATGAAAAGGATTTGTAAATCCAAATGCTTTGGACCGCTACCCTTTCTGCTGAAATGTTTTCCTCCTGGAAGATGTGACCATTTTGGGTGATCCAAATTCCCCAGGCAATAATGAAAGGGAAGGCCCAAAGTTCCTCTTGTCTGCGTCTTATCAACCAGGACTTTAAGGCCAATTCAAAGGATTTGCCTTGCCAGTCCGACAGTGTGGATATTTCTTGCAAACACGTGAAAATAGTTTGATATATATAGACAATTTGTTGGTCCTTGTAATTGTTTGTTTGTATTAAAATGAAAATGAATATATATATATATATATATATATATATATAAAGTGGTTTGAGTTAATAATTTTTTTAATAGTATGATAGTGAAATATTCATTGAATTACTTTATTGTATTCTAATTGAGTAGTTATATTGAAAACCAAAATGCATATTAATGTAAAATGAAAGTAAAACTTATTTAAATATATCACATTTAAATATGAGTATATCACATATAAAATATATATTAGTTTGATAAGAATAAAAAATGGTAGAAATGAAGAAGTGCTTAACACTCTCATAATATATATTACTGGAGAAAAATAATTATAAAACACGTATAGATTTAGCCTAAAGAAAACATGTTAGAGACAAAAAAATATTTGATACCTTATAAAAAAAGGTATGGATTAGGTAAAAATAGAGCATATCAAAGATTTCAAACTCTTTGATACTACCATGATATACATATATGGAAGAAAATTATACAATTAGAACAAGTATGGAGGAGGCACAAATTATGTGAAGTGAAATGGGGGATTTGAGTAGCTATTTGTGTTTCTTAATCTCACAAATCTTTTTAGCTCTAGTTTTGTTCTCTTTGATATTATTGTCATGATAGGTTTTAAGACCATTTTGAGCTAAACATTGTTTTGGTTCATGTTTCAATGTGTTTGATATGTTCTCATATATTAGTCCAAAACATGTAGAAAGTGGACCATTTGTTGTGAAGAGAGAGATAGATATTGTTTGTCTATCTGAAACATTGTATTTATGTGCAAGATCCTCTTTTAGTTTTGGTCTAGAAAGATTACCCCTTCTTGGATGGACAACTTTGATTTGGAATTGTCTTCTATGTAGATGTAAGTCATCCAAAAGATGGTGAGTGCAAATTGTATAGCGATTATTTGGGTCCACCATTACTTTAGTTGATATTTCCATGGTTTTCAAAGTTGACTATATGAAATAACATATAAAAAACGAATCAACAATAATAAGTTCTGTATGATAATGCATTTTTTTGGAAGGGACAAATATTGAAGAAGGAAAAATAGCAAGAGGAAAAAAATATGGAGAAGAAGAAATGTGTACATACATACATATACATAAGGGCAAGTGAACAAATTTAATTGCAACAATTAGTTTAAATACATGTAATATATAAGAAAAATTGCTAGAAGTAAATGGATAAATTGTTGAAAGTAAAGGAATGAGATAAGAAAAATGGATAAAATGTCGAAGTTTACAGGGTGAGTAATTTCATAATGTATTGTTGTATATAGTTGTCCAAGTATATAGGGTGAGTAATTTCTTAATGTACTGTTATATATGGTTGATGGTGGGACGCTCGTTAATTGGGGCAAAGAAATGTTCATTGTCAGTCTACCATCCAACTTGGGATGTGTAAGGGGGGCTTTATAAATCCACACAACCCTTACTCCTGAAGTAAGATAACATTTCTCACCCATCACATTCCGAGTTTGAATAGCATTTCCAAGTGGTACTTTGTAATGTGTCCATGAACTTAGCAAGCAAGCGTAATATAAGGACTATTTAATTTCCCTATTGCATGAATGCTAAAATCTAAACGTACAATTATAATATTTAAATATAAATAGAATAGAACTATTAAAGTTAAAACATCATTGTTCAACCAATTAAAAAAAATGAAATCTAGATATAAGTATATAGTAAGTATAAAATATATGACTTTGGATATAAACATATTGAAGCCAACTATAATTAAAATTAGGACTACATTATGTTTATATAGAAATGAGTACATATTAAAGATAAAATAAATGACTTTGGATATAACATAATGAAACAAACATAAATGTCCTTAAAAACATTGTCAACTACTAATCACGAGTTATACTATTTAAATTTAATTATAAACAGAATAAAACTATTAAAGTTAAAATATCAATAATAATAATCAATGCGGGCGACGGTCTGATCGTCCGACTGCTGGTTGAATGATTCGCACGAGAAAATAAGTTTGCCAAATAAAAGCTGGGGGAAACATCACGAATAACATGTTCCAACCTGCCGGATTCGAACCACAGACTTAAGGATGGCACTAGGGATATTTCCACCTAATACAGTCCTCCGCTCTACTAATTGAGCTAAGGTCGGACGCTATTTAATGGTTGGACTAAATAATACTGCTACCTTTAGGCTGTTGTTGCAGTCGCCGCCAGTGAGAAATAGAATGAACAATATGATCCATCAAACTCATGATCAACAGTACGTATGATTTTAATTTTGGTTTCTTAAATTTAATATGTAAAACTATATCAGTTTAAAATTATCTTCTTTTTCTTTTTGAAATTCATTGATACTAAAAAATGACGCTCCGGGAGCTTCACGGTGCCTCTGCGGCTAGGGTTAAACCCTATCCGTCCTCCCCTCTGCAGCTCGGCCTCTTGGCCGCAACTGCCCTCTTTTCAATGGACGCAGCCCCCTCTTCAATGACCGCAACTCTCTCCTCAATGGCGGCTTCCTCTCAGCCAGCCATGCGCGGCTCCTCTCCAACTCACCTCCTCTCCATTGGCGGCTCTGCCCTACACGGTTTTGCAGATCAGCTATGCTCGGTTCCCCTCGCCCCCGGCTTTTCGGGTAGCTTCCCTTCTTCCTACAGTGAGGCTATTAAATCAGAAACCTCAGCTCGCTCCTTCCCTTCTGTATGCTCGGTTAAATAAGCTCCAGCGATCTCTCTTCTCATGGGCCAGGAAGCCGAAGATGAGGAAGATTACTTTCGGGAAAATGCTTTAATCTGTCGGTTCAATGGACTCTGGCCACGCCTTGTGGATCTCAATGGCTGGATCTCAGCCCACTGGAAGCCTCTCATCAAGGAAGATTTGTTCATTCACCCCTGCYCRAAGGGTTTCTTCATTGCAGAGTTTGATCTGGCMGYAGAYCGGGATTTGATCCTAGCCTCTTGCCCCTGGTTTTGGGGAAACTCAGGTTTGTGCATGATGGTATGGACTCCTTGCTTCAATCCTCTGACTACTGTTCTTTCTTCTGCTCCAGTTTGGGTCAGACTCCCGAATCTTCCCTTGCATTTTTGGGGCGAAACTTCTCTCCGAGATATTGGATCAGCATTAGGTAAGTTTTATTTTGCAAGCAAAGAAACCAGAATTCATAGCACCACCTCTTATGCTAGAATCTGCGTGGAAATGGACTTTAGCAAAGGGTTTCCAGCAGAAATTATTTTGGGTTGCAAAAACTACACCTGGAACCAAAAGCTAGACTATGAAAGAATCTCACTGCGTTGCAGGGCTTGTTTCGAAACAGGGCATATAGCAGCTCAATGCACCAAGGGAAACATGAAAGCGAGAAAACAACAACGCAAATCAACCTGGTGGGAAGGCTCCAATGAAGATCATCAACTAATTATTACAAACACCCGAAAATCTTCTTTAGAATCAGACCCTCCGAGCCTTGACTCCAAAGGCACTTCCAAGAACGTTCCTCATCCAAAGAGTAAAGCCTCAACTTCTCTTGATCCGGGAATAGAAAGTATTAAGGCTTCAGAAACTCCTGATACAAGAAAAGAAAACAAAGTTCTTTTCAGCCCCCCACCTCCTTCAAGTTGGGCAGACGAGGCCGATAAAGATGATAAAGATGAAGCAGCATTGACATCCCCAAAGAAAACAAGTCCCTCGGATCAGGGAAATACGAGGATAATTGAATCAACAACAACATCACTACCTGTCAAAGAAGGCTGGATAACAGTTGAGAAGAGGAAAAAGACACCACCAGAAACACAACCAATGACGACCAGAAGTCGATCCGGAAAGAAAAAATAATTAAGAGTTCCTTTAGACAATTATTAGGCCGCCGAACGTATGTTGAAACAGTATTTTTTCGAACAAATGCTGAAACACAGTGCTGGAACAGATGTTGAAACACCGTGCTGGAACAGATGCTGAAACACCGTGCTGGAACAGATGTTGAAACACCGCTGGAACAGATGCTGAAACACCGCTGTAACAAGTGCTGAAACAGAGCAGAGACATATGCTGAAACAGTGATGAGACTTATGCTGAAACAATGGCTGGAGTTTCAGCACTCAATTGTAACTCAGTTCTATTAGAAGACGTTTAGGAACTAGTTCAGTTCGCTAGTTTATAGCTATAGAAGTAGAATGATTCAGAAAGACAGACCCGAAGAAATTCGAGGCCATTTTGTAATCGGATCTGTGGCTAGCCCACCCCATTAATATAATCTTTAACCGTTTCTGTGAAAAAAAAAAAATATCAATAATCAACCAATAAAAAACAAAATGAAATTAAGAATAAATCTATTTTATATGAACTTAAAAATATAACTAAAATAAGGCTACATTATTAATATTGATATGAGTATATATTAAGTATACAATATATGACTTCGTAAAGAAACATAATGAAATTAAAAAAATTGTGAAAACTATAACTAATCCATAAACCTTATCTTTTAATAAACATTATATAATACTAACCTAATTACAATATATGGTAAGATGTATATTATTCCATAATACTAAGCTAAAGATTAACCTAACCTAAATAATACTAACCTAACTTTTATCACAAAAATGATTAATTTCCAATACAAAATACTAACCTAAATACAAAATATTGTAAGATGTATACAATTTCATAAAAGGTATTAAGTTGCTAATACAAAATATTGTAAGATGTATACAATTTCATAAAAAGTATTAAGTTGCTTATTGTTACAAGTTGAGTGGGAATTAGAAAAAAAAATAAGGGAGTGAGTGACATGGATTGGCATCCAGGGACGAAACATCATATGATAAATATGATAAGTCTAAGAGGATGAATCCTCAAAAAGTGAAATCCATGCAATCATCATTACCCACACATTACTTTACACCACTATCCTTCACTCCACTTGCTACAAAATCCTCTTTTTGGTGTAAACTTCACTGCAAATTTCACTTTACTTAATATAGAATTCTAGGTATTCATTAGTGTAAACTTCATGTTACTTAATATAGAATTTCAGGTATCCCCAGAAAGTGATACTCTATCTTTCTAGTACGATCATGCTTTGTATCCACATATGGTTTTGGCGGGATTGATATATTTCAATGTACTAAAAGTATCAAATATTTGTGTAACTTGAAAATCATACTTAAAACCTTAATAATCGTATAATAAGTCTCTCATTACAATAATTTTATCTCAACAATATATTTTAATATCTAATGACATGTGAACTGTGTATATTGTTGGTAAAAATAACATGTATATGTTTCACGATTTTGTATGTATTATAGAATACAAAAAGTATATCTTTTTAGAATTAAAAAAATTATGGATGGTATTGAAAATTTCCAATGGCTATGGTTCATAGTTGTATTCAAATGTAGATTTATCACAGGATTTGTGTGAAAGAATTTTTGTACATGAAAAACAATGTAGAATAGTTTATTTCATTTAGAATACTAAGCTCAAAAACATTGTGACATTATTTTACTATCTTGTGTGATTAATAAAAAGTATATAATAAACTTGTTTTATGGTAGCATATATCAATAACCTATAATAGGGGACTTGTGGTTTTTTTTTAAATGTTTTATGGTGTGGTATTTATGATTTTTGGATATGGTTGAAACCCAACCTAAATTGGAAAATAATTGAAGATGAGTTTAGGAAGTATTTACATCAGCTTATAGAAGCTGTAAATTATTGTCATATTAGAAATGTATACCACATAGGCCTCAAGGTATGTAGTTTTTTTCTGTAAAATGTTTGACAAGTGATCTGTATACCAAACCATAGGCCTACTTTTTATGGATCATTTTGATACTTCAACTTCTCAGATTGATCATTGATTTTAATCCAAGAAGATAGGAAGAAATTTTTGGAAAATATGCCCTAGTTTTGGTAGATCATGCCTCTTCCTGACTCCCAGGATCCCAAAATTCAATCCAACTACCATCACTGTCTCCCCATCCCCCTAGTTTGGGAAAGATTGTCATAAGTAACACTTCAACTCCGTGAGGAGAAGGTCACGGAGAAAATATAAAACTCTATAGTCCCAATTATGTATGTTTATCTTTAATTTTTTTAAAGTTGGAGATCTACTTGGTCTTTAGGGACCTTGAAGCTAGAGATTTAGCAGGCCAGACCATAAATGATTAAAAAAAGAGCAAAGCATTGAAATATGAACTAATGAATACCAACCATATCATATCGACATGATTCCAAAAATGTGGTGCAAGATAACTTGAAAGGAGAAAGTAGAGGAGGACCATTGTTATAGGGTAAAGCAGGCCTCTTCCCTAGTTCTCGGATCCTAGAATTCAACCCAACTGCCATGCATGTCTCCACACCCACATCCCAAATATAAATATCGAGGACCAATTTTACTTCATACTTGGATGCCTCGTCTTTTTAAACAATGAAATACTTATCATTCCCTCAAATCATTAAACAATTAAGAGGATTTCATGGAGGCTTTTTGACTTCATGCTTATCATACTTAAACATCTACGTTATCATGGATTGCATTTTAATAATTTAAATAGTTAGTGCAATGCTTTGTCTTTAAAGGAAATGATTTTCATTCCCACTAATCAATAAGAACAATAAGCTTTCCTTGATTAATAACAATTCCCATTTGAGATCATATTTGAATATTTGAATGGAAGCTTTGAGATTAATAACAATTCCCATTTGAGATCATATTCCCATTGATTAATAACAGTTTAAAAGAAATATTTGAATGAAATATTTGAATGGAAGCTTTTCTTAGTGAGAAACCATTTGAATTTTTTTTCTCGTCGATTAATATGAATAAGGAGTAACAAAGAAGGCAATTTCCCTGGGCTTAAAGAGGGTGATTCTGTCGTGAAGAAATTGGTGCAAATCTTCGACTCTAAGATATGCTAGGATGCAAGTCTATGAAGAAGAGTGGGGTTAGCATTTAAAATAATATTCTATAACACCACGAAAAGTTTTGCTAAAGTGTATCTTTTTTTTTTCAAATGAAAATTTGCTCAAAATTATATTAATGATACAATTTTCTTTACATATTGTCATACATAGTGAACCGACTACTAAACATCCACAAAATACATAAATATTTATTAAGACAATCTAGTATCTTCCTTCAAAGCAACAACAAAAACACTACAGATCCACAAGATAATACTACTGAAATAAAAAGGAAAATAAAATGTATCCATCCTGACTAGTACTGTCTGCTTCAGCCCCTTGTATACCGAGACATTATAAGGACCCAAAAATTAAAAAGCCATTAAATAGAAAATACCTTGTATTCCTTTACAGTCTTTCACAAACATAAGTGATACCTTTGTTAAAAAGGGAAGTGGTTTATATTGAGAAGCTATCTTTTCAATGTTTGTTATATATATATAT
>ML789053.1:1021449-1068259 GCA_009831015.1 Picea engelmannii | reverse complement strand
GATGGTGTGGAATTTGGAGTGATGCCTTGATTTGAGTTTGTTTTGTTAGGATTCAATCTCTCATTCTAATTGATTTTATTTTGTTCTATTTGTAGAAGTATTGATTACAAGTTGGGTACATGAAGGAAAGAAGTCATGAAACCAATTGATGTGCAATGACAATATGGAACATCACTGAGACCGTATGGGTTGATATATTCTATCATATTAGTTTACGTTACTTTCATCCTAATAAACCTATTGATCGAAAAAATTCCAATGGCTCTATCAGATAAATATCAGACATTACAATGACTTTTTTTACCATTGCCATAAAAAGAAAAATCCAAGTATAAGTAATTTGATGCTAAATTGGCTTTAGTTTGGTGAGCAATCTCATAACCTACTCCTAGATGGGAAAGGCAATCTGAAGGTTTCTGATTTTGGACTGATTGTTTTGCACCAGGTATCATATTTCATTAATATATTTGAATATTCCCCAAGTTCTTAACATTGCAAAATCATAGTTTTTAGCTATGAAACTGTGTTCGCCTACTTAAAGTAACAAGAACTGAAAACTAAAAAAATTGTATGCTTATCAGACGAGACATAAGAACTACCAGTTGATCTGAAATCGAGACAACAATTTAGATAGAGAAGTTTTGGTCCAGGCATACAAGCAAGCAACATCTACAAGCCTCTGCGCACTTAGACTATTTAGACCTAGGAAAAAGTAGATGCATAACATAAAACCCAACAAGCAAAGAAAACATATCAATACAAAACATGTTATGTACAAACTGTAAATTATCTTGTTAGACAAATACATATACGGAATGGACTAAATGGTATAAATATCTGGTTAAATAGAGAAAGAAAATAAAGAAAGAACAGGTACATAACAAGAAAATGTGAGAAACTTACCCATATATGGAAGACAACAACAATGATGAAGAAGACCACAATTTCTTCAGACCCATGCCAAAGTTGAGAAGACCATAATTTATTTAGATCCACACCAAAGTTGAGGATCGTAAGGTAGAATTAGTGGAATTAGAGAGCTCAAGCAACCATTTTCACATTCACAAAAATAGAGAGAATTTCACATTCACGAAAAGAGAGAGAGAAAGAAGTGCATGATAATGTGTTAAATCCATGGAATGTTGGCGTGTGATACACTCAGCGCCCATCTACCCCATTTGGTTATTAAACACCTGGTAATTTTTCGATGCACTCAACAATCAACTGGTTATCAAGATTTAATTTAGAGCTACATCGACTAAATGTGCCTTTTGATGCACTCAACCTCCATCTTTGTCTTAGCATTAATTTACACTAAAAGGTAGATGGATTTGACGGATCTTGGCTACAAGACATATATGAAAACTCTACCAAAACATATTATGCAAAGTCTATCTTGGCATTCTCATTCGCTCGAGTAGGTAGATGGAACCCTGAAAAACTACGAAGGAAGCTTCACAAAGAGTGGTGGAGGTAAATTGTACAAAATCAATGAGGTTCTTCACTCCTGCATTCTTGTAGTCATTTTTTCTTCATGTTAAAATGAAAATTAAAGATTCCTAAAAAAAACAATTATTTTTATTTTTAAATGTAAATATTTTCAAATAATTTTTTTTAATATAAATTGTATCAACATAATTTATATTATATTTATTAAATGTATTAAAGTTTAAAATTTCAATATATTTCATATCTAGAAACCTCATTATACTGAAGTATTTTTTAATCCAAATTTCAAGTAAACTAATATTTTTTCAATAAATCAAGAAAACTATATATATATATATATATATATATTCTTTGCAATTTACTATACCAATTTATAGACTAGTAGGCATGGAAATGTTGTGTTCCATGTTAAAAAGTAAAGTTTAATTGTGTTGTGTTCCGGGTTAAAAAAATTAGGTTAAAATTTTAGTAGGCATAGAGGTTGATATAAAACCTTAGAATTAATTTATACAGTGGAGCACAGCGCACTCAACGCATTTTTTTATCCCACATTGTATAAAGTGAACAAACTTGAATGGGATTAATATGTGTAAGGAGACAAACACATAATATCGTGGGAGGACATTGGCCGTGATGAAAAAAGGCACGAAAAGAGGATCCCAATTCATTCCGTTACTCAGTTCTATAACAACACTGAAAATGGTGCTTCTGAGCCTTCACTTCTTCTCTTTGGTAAATAGTTTTTTCAACCAGGATGGATATCTAATTCAACCAGGATTCTGCCAACTTTTTTGACTTCATGCTTATCATGCTTAAACATCTACGTTCTAATGGATTTCTTTTTAATAATTTAAATATTCGCAATGCTTTGTTTTTAATGCAAAGGAAATGATTTTCATTCCCACTAATCAATAAGAACAATAAGCTTTCCTTAGTGAGCAACCATTTGAGATCATATTCTGATTGATTAATAACAATTCAAAAGAAATATTTAAATGGAAGCTTTCCTTAGCGAGCAACCATTTGAGATATTTTTACCATCGATTAATATGAATCAGGAGTCACAAAGAAGGCAATTTCCGACTCGAAGATATGATAGGATGCAAGTCTATGAAGAAGAGTGGGTATCTCATTTAAAGTAATATTCTATAATGTCACGAAAAGTTCTGCTAAAGTGTGCCTATACCTTTGTTTCACAAACATAAGTGTTTACAGTGTTTCACAAACATAAGTGATACCTTTGTTAAAAAGGGAAGTGGTTTATATAGAGAAGCTTTCTTTTCAATGTTTGCTTTATAATATATATAGTGCAATCCCTGTTGGATAGTGTGGATGTCTTGATTTGAATTTGTTTTGTTTGGATTCAACTTGTCATTCTAATTGAATTTATTTTGTTTGCATTCAACCTTTCATTCTAATTGATTTCATTTTGTTTTATTTGTAGGAGTATTGATTACAAGTTGGGTACATGAAGGAAAGAAGCCATGAAACCAATTGACGTGTAATGACAATATGGAACATAACTGAGATCGTATGGGTTGATATATTCCATCATATAAGTTTATGTTACTTCCATCCTAAGAAACCTATTCATCAGAAAATTTCCAATGGCTCTATCAGATAAATATTGGACATAACAATGACTTTTTTGACCATTTCCATAAAAAGAAAAATCCAAGAATAAGTAATTTGATGCTAAATTGGCTTCAGTTTGGTGAGAAGTCTCATAACCTACTCCTGGATGGGAAAGGCAATCTGAAGGTTTCTGATTTTGGACTAAATTTTTTGCACCAGGTATCATATTTTATTAATATATTTGAATATCCGCCAGGTTCTTAACATTGTAAAATCACAGTTTTTAGCTATGAAACCCTATTCGCCTACTTAAAGTAACAAGAACTGAAAACTCAAAAAACCATACAGACGGGACATAAGCACTACCAGTTGATATGAAATCGAGGCAACAATTTAGATAGAGAAGTTTTGGTCCAGACATACAAGTAAGCAGCATCTGCAAGCCTATGTGCACTTAGACTATTCAGACCTAGGAAAAAGTAGATGCGGAACCTAAAAAATAGCAAGGAAAGAAAACATATCAATACAAAACATGTTATGTACATACTCTAAATTATCTTGTTAGACAAATACATATAGGTAATGGGCAACGATAAATCTTATAAATATCGGGTTAAATAGAGAAAGAAAATAAAGAAAGAACAGGAACACAAAAAGAAAAGGCGAGAAATTTACCCATATATGGAAGACAACAATGATGAAGAAGACCACAATTGCTTCAGACCCACGCCAAAGTTGAGAAGACCATAATTTCTTTAGACTCGCGCCAAAGTTGAGGACTGTAAGGTGCAAGAATTAGTGGAATTAGAGAGCTCAAGCAAGCATTTTCACATTCACAAAAAAAAAGAGAATTTCACATTCATGAAAAGAGAGATAAATAAGTGCATAATAGTGCGTTAAATCCATGGAATGTTGTCATGTGATACACTCAACGCCCATCTACCCCATTTGTTTATTAAACACCTGGTAATTGTCTGATGCACACAACATTTAGTTGGTTATCAAGATTTAATTCAGAGCCGCGTCGAGTAAATGTGCCTTTTGATGCACTCAACCTCCATATTTGTCTTAGCATTAGTTTACACGAAAAGGTAGATGGATTTGACGGATCTTGGCTACAAGACATATATGAAAACTCTACCAAAAAAGATTATGCAAAGTCTATCTTGGCATTCTCATTTGCTCGAGTAGGTAGATAGAACCCTGAAAAACTACGGAGGAAGCTTCACAAAGAGTGGTGGAGGTAAGTTGTACAAAATCAATGAGGTTCTTCGCTCTTGCATTCTTGCAGTCATTTTTTCTTTCATGTTAGAATGAAAATTAAGGATTCCTAAAAAACAATTATTTTTATTTTTAAATGTAATTATTTTCAATTTTTTTTTGAATATAAATTATATCAACATAGTTTATATTATATCTATTATATATATTAAGTTTAAAATTTCAATATATTTCATATCCAAGAAACTCATTTTTTTTATCCAAATTTTAAGTAAACTAACATTTTTCCAATAAATCAAGAAAAAAAAATGTACCAATTATATATATATATATATATATATATATAATTTACTATACCATTTATAGATTAATAACTTTTTTTTTTTTTAATTTTGAAATAAGGTAGGATGGAGAATTTTTTTTTTATATTGGAATTTATTTTCATTGTTTATCAAGTCCTAAATCTAATAATGTAGGTTCAACAATCTGGTGCCATTCACCACAATTTGACTGGACCATTGGGAAGAAAGGGGGCATTTGGGTTTGTAATTTTCTCAACTAAATGGACATACTACAATGCTATTAAGAGAAAACAAAACAAGCATCAATCTATATACCAACGACATATACATGAACATGTAGTAGAAACACTCTTATCTCTCTTAGTCCCTACAAACTTCTCTATGAAGTTGATATAAAGTTTATTCTCCATTAAAATCTACTAAGTCGGTATAAAGTTGGTTCTCCATTAAAATATAAAAATATAAAAATGCATGAATTTGTAAAGATAATTTAGTAAATTCCATGGTAAAAAAATGATAATTTTCTTTTAATATATAACCTTTAAATAACTAATGCCTCCCTAACCAATGTGTACCACTCTATTATTGATTGACATGTAACCATAATTAACAACCTATCTTCTAATATGAAATTTCACCATAATCTAACCTTCATTGACATTTACATATTCATCATATACTTATTCCTCATATACTTACAATATGCTAAAGTAGATTCGTGTCCTCTCTTATTTAAAGTGCCATTTTCCCTTCTAAATAAATAATTTAAAGTTAATAATATTATATTATCATAAATTTCCATAATATGGTAATACGTCTTTCTAAATGAGAACTTAGAGAGAGCTTTGACCATGTTAAGTGTGCAAAAATTAATCATTTGAAGTTGTATCGAGAGTGAAAAAATATAAACAATATAATCAAATTTTGTATATATATAATCAAAACATTTCAAGCTCTCTCCATATATATATAATCTCACCTTTCAAGTTCTCTCCATAATATATATATTGTCAAATTATCTTTGCAAGCTTTTGTAAATGCAAAACCTATACATTACGAACGCACTCAACGCATTTTTTAATCCCACATGGTATAAAGTGAACAAACTTGAACGGGATTAATATGTGTAAGGAGATAAACACAGAACAAGTACATTGGCTGTGATGAAAGAAAGCACCAGAAGGAGTATATAAGTTCACTCCATTACTCAGTTCGATAACAACGCTGAAAATGGTGCTACTGAGCCCTAAGTTCTCTCTTTTTACTTTAGCGTCCAAACAGTTTGAGTTTATGTTTGTTGATAACATTTAGGATAAAGTTTTCTCCGTTTCACTTCAGCATCAAAACAGTTTTTTGAGTTTATATTTCTTAATAAAATTTTGGATAAAGTGTTTTTAAGTTTTGGTAAAATTTTATATTTTGTTTAATGTTTGAAAAATAAATTAACTAGCATACTTCTGAGCAAGTCCATGGAAATATCAAAGTAATAAAAAAGATTTTTATGTTAAGGTTGGTTTTTATATTAAATGTATTTGATGGTGCATTGAAATAGATCATTAAAGTTTATGCGAGTATCTGTGAAAGAAGAAAATAGATTAGCATTTAAAAAATGTGGGAAAATTGCAATTGTAATCTTAACATTAAAAAAATGTGGGAAAATTGTAATCATAACCTTAATCTTAAAAAACGTGGGAAAATTGTAATCGTAATCTTAACTTTATTTTTTGTGTTGTTGATCTTCAATCAATATAAAAGAAGTCTATTAAATTAAAAAACAATGATGTGTGATCCAACTATAGTGTTATGGAAGCAATAAAGAAGTGTACCAAAGGTTGTTATTTGCCCAACTAGTAATGAAAAGAGGTGAAAAGTAGTATTATAGGCGAATTGTGTTGTGAATTTTAAAACAATAAAAAATGTGAAAATGTGTTGTAAATATATTAAGAAAAAAGAATAATCCATGACATACGAAGGACAAAGAGATGTAGTACATATAACATAGTTATGGAGTACATTCATTCCTCTGAGAAGAGTAAAATGAGTTATACCGAAAAAGCATATAAGTGCACTATTTGAGAAGACATTGTAAGAAACAAGAGGAATCCATGATGTATGAAGAAAAAGAGATGTAGTACATATCACATAGTTATGGAGTAGATTAATTGGTTTGAGAAGAGTATAAATGTGTTATCCCGACAAAGCAACTAAACGTGCTTCTTTTTTCTCAGTGCAACAAATGCACTATCTTGCATTTTTGCATAACGATCAAAAGAGAAGAAGGGTAAGATGCGCAACCCTACTAAAGGTTTGATGCGTGATATTGTTGTGAAAGTTAAGCCTTGTCGTTCAACCTTTCCAATGTCTATGGTTTCCTTGGGATTTATGTACAGTCAAGGCCCATGCCATTTTGAGTGAGATTTGTTTCTTGTTGCCACATTTTATGGGTGGGATTGGTATTTTTTGGGGTTGATATCGCCCCATGGTGGACCGATATATGTATCAAACTCCACAATGACATATGCTGGCAAGATTGGAGGGCTGACTTGTTCTGTGTAGGTAATTTGAGTGACCAATCCTAGTGCTCCATTAACCAATCCTGCTTGGATCCATAAATTGTAGGTCAACATAACTCGTTGGCCAATGCATAACAAGATTTGTTGTTCTAATTGGTTGTCATCATCTTCCTTAGAGATAGAAGAGCCAAGATATTCTGCGATGCAACGTGCAATTGGACTGTTCAATGATTGTACCATTTGTTTATTATGTTGGTAGACCAAAGTATTTGTTGCAAATAGGTGTACAACCACATAGAAGGCTTTGCATTATCTTCTAGACAATGATGTCTTTGTCCAAGACTGAAGGATCTCCCAATCTTCTTGTAGTGGAGTTGCATTTCCGATGTTTGTCAATAGGCGATGAAATTGGATTTGTTGTACATCATGGCCTTGTTGGCGGAAGCTTGTTTGCAAGGTTACAAAAGTGGTGAAGGAGTTCCACAAAGACTCGCCTGATGTTGCACCTGTATACAAAGGTTTGTCCATAACATGTGAGAGTTGTCCTAGATCACCAACAAGAATTAGAGAGAAATGATCGAATGTAAAATTGTTGGTTTCTGGAAAGGATTCACGTAGACAGATTTCAATCTACACAAATAGTTTAGGCCCTATGAAGCTCATCTCATCAATGAGAACATAATGGATATGTTTCATCACTTCCTCGAACACTGCGAATGTTTGTGTTTGCAAAGGTTGGAAATTTTTTATTGGAATCTTAAGTGCTAAATGTATAGTGGTTTCTTGTATGTTGAAAGCTACAACTCCAGTGGGAGCAAGAAGAAGTATTGGACTATTTTCCCCAGGGAGAGTGTGCATTCAAAGAAGCTTTAATGCAATTGATTAGGTAATATTTTCCAGTGCCAACGGTTCCTTGGATGATCATCATTAGGGGTGTTGTTTTTTATTTTTCTTGTGAACGTTGTAATATTATCCTGAATGCCTGATATTGTTTGTGTGACAACATATTTGCCCCTAGATTGATATGTTGGTTCCTTTGTAACACTTCAATACAAGGTCGATTGGTTTCAATGAATTGTGTTGTAGAAGTAAGAACTACTTCTGGAATTTTTGGGCCGTTCCAACAATAATTGATGTCAAAGTCATGATTTCCAAGAATGTCAAGCTCGTTGAAGTCTATATTGGCAGCATGAATCAATCTTGATAATAATTTCCACTCATTTATCTCCATGTCAGGATGTGTTGATATTATGGTAGTTGCAGGAGGTATTAACCTCTACATGTAACCTTGACGAGACTAGAATATTCTGAGAAGCAAGAGAAACCCTAAAACATTGGATAATAACCCTAGGAGACAAGTTGACTCAAGAGAATATTTATTATTGAGTTATTAGCCTCCATAAGTAGAAGTCAGACCAGTTAGGTCACTTGGAGGACTATAAATAAGAGGGCACTAGAGCTCATTTGACACACTCTCTCCCACAACTGCATAAGACCAGTGGTGCGCAAGTCTAGAGAGGAGCTGCAGTTGCAGATGCTGCAACTAGCATTTCGGTTTTGGCTTAAAATTTCTCTTTGGTTATGGTTTGGACTTTTTGCCTGGTACGCTATCTCTAGAAAGAGGTATGCTACCTTTGGTTGGCTATCAGTTCTAGGGTTTGCTTCTAGAATTATTCTCTCTGTCAAGGTTAAAGTGCTCGAGGGTGGCCTTTGTGCCTATGGTTGGGTGAAAATATTTCTATATTGTCTATGGTGAAATGAGCACACCTATTATTCTAACAGGTTATGGTCCCACACTATCTTCATACAATTTAACCATTGGAAGATAGATTGGGAGGATTTTCTCAGTTATAGTTGCAGTTGCAGTCAAAGTTTTGCTGCAACAACGAAACCCTAACCCTCTTGTTAATGAACCTTAAGTTAAGAGCTTGACCTAATTCCTGGATAGCCTAGTGTGCCCTATCCTAGCGCACCTCTTGGTACTCTCAACAAGCCAAGATGTCACATTTGAGTTTTTGGTTAAATTCAAAGGTTGACCAAGTCAAAGCAGTCATGACTTACTCTATAAAGTCAAAAAATGATTTAGAAGGGGCTTATAACTTCAAAGCATGGAAAACAAGGATTAAGCTTATCCTTTCCAAGAATAAAGTGTTGGATATCGTGAAAGGCAAGATCATGGAACCACAGTTTCAAGCGGAAAAAAAGAAGGAACCTCAAAACGTTGCAATTATGGAGAAGTTCAAGGACAATGACATCAATGCTATGAGTATCATAGTGGACTTTGTAAAACACCACTTGATACCCTACATCTCTCATCTTGAATTATCTAAGAAGATGTACGATGCCCTAACTAACCTATTCTCAGTCAGAAACATTGGACAAGTAATGAGTCTGAAGAATGAGCTCCGTGACATGAAAATAAATGATGATGATAAGATAACATCATACTTTGTGAGAATCTCTCTTAGTTAAGAGATCAACTACAAGCTATTGAAGATATCATTTCAGAAAAAGAACTGGTAAATATAGTACTCAATGGTCTTCCCAAGACATGGGATGCACTTGCCGCAAGCATAAACTAAAGGAAAGGATATGTCAAAAATACAATGCTTCAACTGTCAAAAATATGGTCACTACAGGAACCACAGTCCTGAGTTAAATAAAGGAAGGAAACAGACTAGCAACAATTTCCAAAGAAAGGGAACCCTCAAAGAAAGCCAAGAAGGATAAAACAAACTTCTTCTTCTAGTCAAGGTAACAATGTTCTTCTATAACATAGTTCTTGTACATGCCATGTTTACATAGTTCCTGTACATATCATGCATATCTATTTCTTAGAAGAAAAGATGGTCAGTGAAACAATACCCATGAAAGAATAACAAGGTAAGGATTGCTATTATGATGACTACAAGAAGATGAAGTACATTGGCAAATTCTTGAGGAATCTATTATATAAGTAACAACTTCTAGATAGGCCAAAATCAAAATCAAACTTGAAGAGACCCAGAAGGAGTTAAATCAGAAAGAAGTCAGCAATAAAGATGAAATTAGAATAAGACCCGTGAAACTTTACATAAGGCAATAAGGATGCATACTCCCTTAGATGGAGGGAGCTGATTGAAAAATTCCAAAAGAAGAGCATACATTCATGCATGAAGTGATGATTACAAGGGTGCTAATCCTAAATGATATGATCCATTGAAGAATCCGTGAAGATTATGAAGTATCTGTCCATGTTCCCATTGAAAGTAGCATCCATGATAAACACCACATGTTCAGTTTGATTCTAGAAGAAGTCTTCTTTGAAAATAAGTCTTAAGTATCCTTGGTTGTCCATCTACATCCATGGTCCTGTGATGAAAGGAAGAATTTGGAATATTCAGGAAGGAAGGGCATGGAATCTATAGAAGATTCCATGGACCCAAAAGCTAAAGAGGAACACAAGGAAGAACACGAAGATTCCAAGAAAGAAAGAAAAGCTAGAACAACCAACTATTATACCGAGAATCATAAGACTACCAGCTTGGTTTGAACCCACTAGAAGCAATCAAGAAGAAGAAATGGAAGTTGTGATGAAGAACAATGTATGTAAGAAAATATGAAAAAGACTTATGAATGGAAGCTTTGCAAGATTCAAAACTAGAGTTTCTTCCAGAAGGAGGGAGAAGACTATGACGACAACCTTTTCCAGTAAAACATATATACCTCTTGCAATATCCATGGATTGAAATTTACATGTAAAAAGACCAATCTTCCCAATAAAGCAAATTGAGAAAGAAGCTTATACTAGAAAGAGACCCATGTATGCAGATATAATAAGACCTTCTATGGATTCAAGCAACTTGATGCAGAGTATCTCATATACAACAAAAGTGTGGAGAAAACTTTCCATGACATAGATAGTGTATCATAATGGTTACTTAGAAGTTTGGGATGATGGATTGCTAATCCATGGAAAAATCTCATGATAATAGATTTGAAGAAGTTGAATCGACTCTAATCCAGTAAACCCGTCTCTGTATTAACAATTGATTGGCTCGTTAATGCATTTGGAGAATACTCAACTAGATATTTATTTTGTGGGACTTTTAAATTATGACATACAACTGCATGAATTTATCGATTCAGATTGGGAAGGGAGTACATATGATAGAAGAAGTGCTACTTAGAAATGTTTCAGTTTGAGATTTTCCACAATGTCATGGGCTAGCAGGAAACATAAGTCTGTTGCAAACAACACTACAGAAGCAGAGCTTGTGCAAAAGCAATAAGTTGATTTTTGGGCCTTCTGATCAGGTGCTGAATTCAACCATGATATATTGTAATGATCAAAGCTTTTTGAAGCTTTTAGAGAAACCGATGTTCCATGACAGACCAAAGTACATTGAGATCAAGCATTATATTCTATGTGATGAAGTCCAGAAGAGAGAAGTGGTTCTTCAGTATATCTCCACAGATGAGCAGATAAAGGATATTTTTGGTAAAGCTTCTATCCAAGATAAAAAGTTTGCGTACTTAAGAGACAAGCTGGGGCTCATGAAGAAAACTTCCTTATTGGAAAAGGAAGTGATTACTCTCAGGTTGGAAGGGAGCACTGATATGTTATTCATTTATGGAAAATCTTTTTCCAATTCGGAAAATGGTCCAGGATGGGCAGTTCCTTTCCATTTCGGAAAGTGGTTCGATATTTCTGACGGACATGCATTTTCCAGTTCAGAAAATGGTCCAGATCGGACAACCATTTTCGTAATGAAAAGGGTCCGATAGATTGTTGATGTACCATAGACAATGATTCCCTTTGTGGCCAGTGTGAGGGAATGGTCTAGGATGGTCATTCTTCTTGGTAGTCACTTTGAGTAGTGGTCAAGTAGAATGGTTTGCATCACCGGACAACCATTCTTTCGAAGTTCACAGTTGTGAGTAGTTTCAAAGAATGGTCCATTTTGGAGGTTGGTACAAAACAATTATTTCCATAGGAAATGGTCCGGATAGTCGTTCCGTAGGGTAGAGTCATTCTCTCTAGGTTGCACTGTGATTAGTGTCGGAGTAATGGCCCAGTTAGATGAATGGCCCAGGTTAATCAGGGACACACATTCCCTAGGGAAGACTCACTCTTTCTATGTTGCACTATGATTGGTGCCATAGGAATGGCCTAGTTAAGTGAATGGTCTAGGTTCATGAATCAGAGACAATTATTCTTCTATGTTTGGGAAGAATAGTCCAGATATCCCATGGTTGATGTTTTACCTTCTGAGGGAAAATGCTCTTCCGGATCTCACATATGTGAGTGGAAGAATGGCCTAGATGACTCAATTTATATCATGATATTGTTTTATGCAGGTTGATATCAGGTGATATGATTGTTATGGAGGTTGTGTGTCTCTAGACAGTAGTTTTTTTCTACTGTGGTGGATGTGATCCACTGATAGTGACTATGTGTCACTAGTTACTAACTGTATGCTACTAGGAGTGGTTGTGTACCACTGGGTAGTAGTTGTGTACTACTATGGATAGGCACAGTTGTGTTCTATTGGATGGCATTGTTTTGATTTCCATGGAGACTATCACTAGTGTTGGATATGATTACCAGCTAGATGGATAGTCAGTATGATGATGGACAAACATTCTCCCTGTGGAAAATGGTCCAGGACAGTCATTCTTCTAGGACGTATGTTTGGATTAGAAGAATAGTCCTTGTAGCCCATGGCGTGGCTTCCAACATTTGTTGGAACAATTATTCTTCTAGGACATATGTCTAGATTAGAAGAATTATTCTTGTATCACTCTATGGAGTGAGTGACTTATTTAACATCATGCACGATTACTCAGATGGAGTATGGATTTGAAGATATGATAAATATGATGTTATCAGATGATACTGATAGTGATGATGCTGCTCATGATTTGAACATGAGATAGCCTACGTGTCTATGATGATTCTATCAGTTGAATGGTTTGTTTGTTCTCAACACCATTGGATTTAATACCTCCCTATCTAGGAGGGAGTGTTGATATTATGGTAGATGCGGGAGGTATTAACCTCTACATGTAACCCTGATGAGACTAGAATATTCCGGAAAGAAAGAGTGATCCGTATTTTATGAGAATAATGAAATGAATGCATATTATTATCAAAATATGACTAACACAGAATAAAATATATACAATAAAACTAGTTTCTATTCAATAAGGAAATAAGCTAAAACTGTAAAATGCAGCAGAAACAAGCTTGCTAGAATGGTGGCAGCTTATCTCTGAGAAGATATGTGATGGCTGGGCTCATTCGCCAGAAGATTATTACAATGAGGCTCTCAAGGTATTTTTAGAATAAACATGAATGTCAAAAACCTTATATATCCAAAAACCTAACCCTAGGAGATGAAGCGCCAAAAGTCATGTGGGCCCCGTTTTGGTAAGTTAGTACATCAACTTCACGGGGTCATAACTTTTGCATACGATCTTCGTTTTAGGCACACAATAACTCGTTGGAAAGGTATATCCGAGGAATAAACATGTTTCTTGTAGCGATACTTGCAAATTTTGATTGTGGCGATCCCTAAAAACGTTGTTTAGGGCCTCAAAACGACCCTAAAAGTCATGGACCTGAAAACTAGGAAAAAACTGTCAAACTAGAAAAATGCCAAAATGAGCCAGTTGGAATAGGTGGGAAGCCACCAAAATCCATATGGATCAATCCTCCCCCTTTAGGAAGCAATTGTCTCCATTGCGTTGAGTTCCCCCATTAGATGAGGAAATTTATATTGAATTTGGCCCCGAGTGAGCCACTTTCCTTGATGCAGGAGTTGCCCTGCTTTGACAACTCGATAAAGCTGGATCCTTTGCTGGTGAGTGCCATTGACCTATTTTCCCACAATTTTATCATTGGATTCCTATTGTATGCAATCATGGTTGAGCTCTGTTTGTGTCAGTTGTTTTGCTATCTCTAAGGCATCCAATAATGGTGGGAAATAAGGTCAAAGGAGATCCACGTTGAATACTAGGTGAAAGCCAAGGAAAGGAGGAATGTTGAGCTCAAAATAATTATCACCCACAACCTTGGTGATGGTGTATGACCCATAACAAAGTGGGAGAATATTCTGATGGGGTCCATTAAGGAATTCTTTCTGCAAATGTAACCAAACTTTGTCGCCCACCTGAAACTTATGTGGCACCCGATGTTGATCATGGCGTTGCTTGTACTTGTCATTGGACTTTCGTAGGATATCCTGAACCTAATGGAAGATGTGTTGGATCTGCTCAATGAACCGGGTGGATTTTTCAGCTTCAATTGCAGCAGGAGATGAGTCGTCCAAGGTGACTGCAAGGGGTAGTGCAACATCTATGGTACCTAATGGTTGGAATCCCAAACCCACCTAAAAGGGGTTGTGGCAAGTTGAGCTATGTAGGGCTCAGTTGTAGCTATGTTGGACATAGGAAAGACTCTCATCCCATGTGCGAGGGTGATTGGAATTATACATGTGTAGGATATGCACGATCATTCTATTTACAACCTCGGTTTGACCATCTTTCTAGGGATGGAAGGTCATGGATTTGTTGAGGTTGGTGTCCAACAGTGACCAGAGGCTTGACTAGAATGTGCTAAGAAATAAAATGTTCCGATATGAGACAATGGTTTGTGGTTTCCAAAATGTACCCAAACTCATTCAAAGAAGAGCTTGACAGTGGCCTCTGCTGTGATGCTCTTCTTGCAGGCGGCTATAATTGCCATATTAGAAAAGCGATCAACAACCAAAAAAACACAGTCATTTCCCCGCTTGGTGGACAAGAGGCTCGACATGTATTCCATGGAGATGGATTCCCATGGCCTGTTAGGAGTAGGCAGAGGGGTGTACATGTCCTGTTTCTTAGTGTTCGGTTTGGAAATAACACAGACAATGCAGGACCTGATATACTTGTTGACCTCCTGTCGAAGTTTTGGCTAGTAGAAATGTTTCTACAACATTGCCACTGTCTTTTTGACGCGAAAGTGTCCTGCCACCTTACTGTAGTGGGATTCCTAGATTAGCTTCCCTCGCTTGCTTGATGGAACACAGATATGGCCCATATGGCACAACAACCCATCCTGAAGATGGAAATTAGTGACAACTGTGTTTGTGCCCAATATTTGGTAGGTGTTGGCGAAGTCCGGGTCTGTATCATAGAGTTGGGGCCATCCAAAGGTCTCATGGTTGTAAGAGTCTAGCACCATGGTGAGTGGCACGACTGGAGGTCTGCTGAGGAAATCAATGACGCGATTGGTGCTTCTTGTTTTATACTTGATGTTGAGGTATAATTATTGCAAGTATGTGGACCACTTCTGATGGCGGTCATTCTGTAATTTGCCTTGTGTATGCATGAACTGCAGTGGCTTATGATTGGTGTGGATGACGGTATCCTTCCAAAGAACGTAATGTCTCCATTGGCAACATGCTTGCACAATGGAGTACATTTGTTTTTCTTCAGTAGGGTACTTATAGACAACATCTGATAGTGTTTCACTATGATAGGCCATGGGGTGGCCATGTTGAGTGAGAATGACGCCCACATCATATTCTGAAGCATCTGTCTTGATCTCAAAGGGTTGTTGCAGGTTCGATAGTGAAAGTACTGGGGCTGAGCACAAGCACTGCTTCAAATCATTGAAATCTTGTTGTTGGGACCGGCCCCACAAAAATTTCGCCTTATCACCACCCCTGGTTACTTGGATGAGGGCCCATGCAATATGGGAGAATCCCAACATGAACTTGTGGCAGAAATTGGCAAGGCCCAAGAAGTTTCGAAGCTCAATGAGTGTGGTTGGGGCTGACCAGTCACGGATGACTTGGATCTTGGTTGGATCCACATATACACCATGTTGATCAATGATGTATCCCAGGTAATGGACCTTGTCCATGCCAAAGGAGCATTTTTCCAAGTTGGTGTATAGCTTGTGCTGCTGTAGGGTGTGCAGAACCTGATGAATATGCTGCAAGTGTTCTGCCCAAGTCTTGCTATAAATGAGAATTTCATCCATATACACCACTACAAAAGTATTGGTGAATGGTCATAGGATATCGTCCATCATCCTCATGAAAGTGGCTGGAGCATTTGTCAAGACAAAGGGCATGACCAACCATTCGAAAAGACCTTCCTTTGACTTGAAGGTGGTCTTCCATACATCTGTCTGTTCTATCGGGACCTGGTGGTAGCCAGACTTCAGATCAATATTACTAAAGTATTTGGCCCCCGTGAGATGATTAAGGAGGTCATCGATTCAGGGAATCGAGTATTGGTTTATGACTATGATTTTATCCAAGGCCCGGTAATCAATGTAGAGTCCCTAGGTTCCATCTTTCTTCTGTACCATCATGATTGGGCTCCCACAAGGTGATGAGTTGGGATGGATGTGCCCCTTGTGGAGTAGTTCTTGGATCTGCCACTTGATCTCCTCATTCTATAACAAAGAGCGATGGTAGATTGTCCCATTGGGAAGCGGTGCGCTAGGGGTCAGATCGATGGGGTGCTTGATCTGACAGTGCAAGGGTACCTCGGTAGGTGAAGAGAAGATATCTGAGTATGCTTCCACGACCTTATCCACTTGCTTCTGCTATGTGGAGACGTCGGCCGTGAAGATCGTGGATGTGGCTACGATCTTTCACTCATTTTGAGAGAGAATCACAAAGAAGACAAACTTCCCCGTCTGAGAGATGACCTTCCTGCATTGCTTGGCAGAGATCAAGGAAATAACACTAGGCAAGACTGCCTCCAGTATCCTGTACAATTTCTTGTTCAAAGTAATAATAACACTGGGAGGCCTAGAATCATATACATCATGGCGTTTCCATAAATATGATTGTCCCAAAAGAAAATTACAAACTTTGAGAGGGGAAACATCATAGAGTACCTCGTCTTTGAAGGGATTGATGTCGTATGACACGTGTCATTGTTGGCTGACGCAGATGTCACTTCCTTAGTGGAGCCATCCGATGTTGTACGGTTGCAGGTGTGACATTTTCGGCAGGGCGAGTCGGTTGAAAAAATCTGCTGAGATGAGGTTCTTCTGGCTACAACTATCAACGATGAAGTGCAGTGGGGTACCCTTAACCCACATCTGTGATTGAAAAAGGTGCTCGCCTTCCTCTGGCTTGTTTGGTTCACCGAGCTGGAGCTTGGTGGTAGAAACGGTAGCACTGGGTTCTACATCAATGATCCATCTCCCCCTTTCTGGTTCTGACTCATAGTCATAACCCACATTTGATTCAGAGGCTTTCACCTCAGCCACCAATGACTACTTTGAGCGGAAATCAACAATGTTATGCTAGGGGCTCTTATGGAAGTCACACCACTTCCTGATATCTTTCTTTGTCTTTCCAGTGTCCTTATTTTCTTGCGGTCTGCAATGGTTGTCCTAAGGAGGTTCATCTTTTCTCTATCCTTTGTTCTTCGGGTTGGAGCCACCTTTTCTTGGCTTTCGCTGTGAGGGGTTCCCAGGCCCAAATTGTCGCATCTTTTGTTTGAGCTTCTGCTCGATTTTGATGACATATTGGTAGGCCGCGCCCAAAGATGAGATGTCCATAAACTCCATTTAATCTTGGATGTATCTATGTAGACCACCACGATACTTGAGTGCCATATGTCGCTCATAATCTTTGATACCCAGCTTGGTGTGCAAGGTATGGAAGATATTTGTGAACTCGGGCACTGCTTGGTCTCTTTCCTGCCACAGTGTGGTCCATTTTGTATACAGGTTGTAATAAATTCCAATAGGGTAGTATTGTTCCTTAATAACATCCCTGGAGGACTCCCAGGTGACCATGACTGCAAATAATGAGGGTTCCTCTATTTCCTTCTGCTCACAAAAAGTTTCCCACCAATATTTGAAATGGGGAACGACTTTGAAGAGCGCAAAAGTAATCTTTTCTCTGTTCGAGAAATTATGGACATAGAAATACCCTTCTAGCAGATTCAAGCATTTTTCTACAGTATCTGCATCTATTTGACCTTCAAATATAGGAACATTAAAGTTGATTTGTACCTTGAAGGGGGCGATGCCTCCGTTTGAGGAAGATGCGTCGCTAGTTGGTAGTCACCGAAGGATTTGCACAAAACTATCCATCATCTCATTCCTTTGTTGCGTGAGGGATTCCTCGAGAAACATTTTAAATGGATATCCTATCCCGTCTTCTTTATTTTCTCCCTCCATGAGAGGTCGCTTAGGTGTGCGAGAGCTTTTTTCCTTAAGAGAAACAAGCTCGAGACCCAATTCTTTGTACCTTGACCTCGTTGGGGACATGCATTAAGAACATCAAGGAGAAGACAACTTTGATACTAATGATCCAGATTTTATGAGCATAACTAAATGAATGCAGATTATTATCAAAATATGCTTAACACAAAAGAACATATATACCGTAAAAATGGTTTCTATTCAATAAGGAAATAAGTTGAAATGGTAAAATGCAGTGAAAACAAGCTTGCTAGAATGGTGGCAGCTTATCTCTGAGAATAGATGTGACGACTACGCTCATTCTCTAGAAGATTATTACAATGAGGCTCTCAAGGCCTTTTTACAATAAACAAGAATTTAAAAAACCCTAGACATCCAAAAACCTAACCTTAGGAGGTGAAGCGCCAAAAGTCATGTGGGCCCTATTTGGGTAAGTTAGTACATCAACTTCCCAGGGTCGTAACTTTTGCATACGATCTCTGTTTTAGGCGCACGATAACCCGTTGGAAAGGTCTATCCAAGGAATACACATGTTGCCATCAAACTCAAACTTAATTATCTATTTGAATTTGGCGAGCCCTAAAAACGTTGTTTAGGGCCTCAAAACAACCCCATAAGTCAGGGACTTGAAAACTAGGAAAAAACTGTTGAATTGGAAAACTTCCAAAATGAGCCAGTTGGAATAGGTGGGAGGCCATCGAAATCCATATGGATCAAAGAGAAACCCTAAAACTTTGGATAATAACCCTAGGAGACAAGTCGGCTCAAGATAATATTTATTATTGAGTTATTACTCTCCATAAGTAGAAGTCGGCCCAACTATGTCACTTGGAGTACTATAAATAAGAGGGTGCTAGAGATCATTTGACACACTCTATCTCACAACTGCATAAGACCAGTGGTGTGCAAGTCTGGAGAGGAGCTGCAGTTGCAGCTGCTACAACTGGAATTTCAGTTTTGGCTTGGACTTTCTCTTTGGTTATGGTTTGGACATTCTTCCTGGTACGCTAGCTCTAGAAAGAGGTATGCTACCTTGGTTGGCTATTAGTTCTAGGGTTTTCTTTCAGAATTATTGTCTTTGTCAAGGTTAAGGTGCTCGGGGGTGGCCTTTGTGCCTATGGTTGGGTGACAATACTGCTATATTGTCTATGGTGAAATGAGCACACCTATTATTCTAACAGGATGCATATGTGTATCATTTTCTTTAGCTTGATATAGTGTTGTTTCTTCACATTTTCAGGGGAACAGTCTATATGCCATGCATGGTAGATTTTTTTTATGTTCTCCCAATTTTGTATGATTTTATTCTTGAGAGGCCTATGTTAGTTGCAAAGTTACATAATGGTTTGTATAGTGGCAACTCACTCCAACAAAATTCTTCAAAGTTTTTGGAATCTGGTGCCGGATTGATCGTAAAGTGTGGCAGGACAAGGACAATTACTGGGGAGCGGCTTCATCGCCAAGGGTTATTTTTTATGGTGACTATATGACCAATATTTTGTAGTTTCAATGAGAGGGAGGGGATGAAGGCAAGGAGGGAGATTGACATAGGAAATAATGAAGCTAGATCTTGATAAACAATGAGACATATCTTGGAAGAATTGATGAAAGATATGGAGGCCAACATTTAGTGTGATGAAAATATGACTACATGTGACAAGGGGGAACTTCTACAAGATATGGAAGGATTTATGGGCACCTATATCTCGGTCGACATTAGCTTCTTTGTGAAAATTCCTATAGGAAATGAAGCAGGGTCTGTTGGATTCAATGTATCTGTGATTCTAGTAAACGTATGATGATAGATCTCTGACCTTCCCTTTTCTTTAGAAGCATATTTGGAAATATATTTCATCATTGCATGACAAGAGAGGAAAGGTTAACAATCCATATTTGCTCGCCATACTATGAGTATGTCAGGGTCATGGATGTTTATAAGGTCATCATTCCTAGTAGGTTCATATATGTTTTGACCGAAAGAATCAAGGAAGAGCGAAGAATAAACATGTAAGGTCCATGGGAAATTATACCTGCATTGGATATTGGAGGCTTTCATACAGAGACATGTCATCTATGTGCATTTTGTATGTCACTGTGCTTGGTTAAGGATCTCTGTGTAGTCCTTGAATGGGTGCGAAGCAAGGAGCTCTGTTTTATTTTTTAAACAAAGGCAATCCTCAATGGATTATTGCATGTGTACATCTATAATATGGTCATTTAAGGTATTCTAGGATATTACATATTTTTCAAAGAAATCCTGAATAGAACTTATTTGTATGGGGTCTTCCCAATCCAAATTTTACATGTCTGGACCACCTTGTAACCATAAGAAACCATGAATATGTGATGAGCCTTGGTGTTTCCATTCATACATCCATGAAATACATTAATAGAATGTTAGAGATATGTTTAAGTTATATGTTTTTTATAGAATGAATGAGGATAAGGGTATAATGTGATAAACCTATACCAAAAGTCCCATGTATGGAAGTATTTTTGTATCATTTTTTGATGGAATATTTAAAACTTTTTGTGCATGTAGAGAGAAATAGTGTGGGGTCATTGAATGACATTACAGGTTCTCCATTTTTGATGTTGCAGTGGATGTGAAGGTGGATAGGTTCCCATTACAACATGCAAATTTGGCCATTTTGTGTCCGTTGCACTGAGTGTCAAGAATAATGTGGTGCACCCTAGTTGTGTGATAATTTATGTCAATTCTCTTCCATGAGAATCCCAGTGTGCTCGAGTCCCTCGAAGATGTGCACCAAAGTGCATAACATGCTTAAGTAGTTTATCAGTAGGCAAAGCTTGAAGGTGGCAACGAAGGGCTTCAATAGTGGTTGACATGTTGTTCTCTTGGCTCTTCTTTACAAACATTGTTGCACTTGATTGACTGCGATGGTGCATGATGATGTTGTATAGGAAGTAGCGAAATCTTCGATGGATACTGAATCTGTTGTTATGATATCACATCAAGTGGAGTGCATATTGGTCAATGTGAATTATTTTTTCTTGTGTTTGGACATGGAATGCATGGCCAACTAGGAATAGTGATGGAAATTCCATATCAAATAATCCCTCTGTAGTATATTCATTCATTCGGGATGCTCCAATTCGTGGCCATTCAACCAGATTTAATAGGGGTGCAAATTCATGGATAGAGTGGTTGAGTTTTGTCATTTCTCAATGCATATTAGGAAGAAAGAAGGAAAAATAAGTTTGGTTTTCAATAAATATTGGAGCAACTTCAGCGATATCTGAAATATCAGAAGAAATGCTGTGGAGTCGAGCAAAGATGTCTATAGGTAAAACAAGAAGTGCAACAATTGAGTTGTGGTCTAGTTGGAAATGTTTTTAATATCTATCATGTTGTATCTTGTAGAGAAGTGAATTCATGATATGAGATTTGGTCACATAAAAATCATACAATTTTCCCTTGATTCCATGTCTTCTAACTACTAAAATGTCCAAATATTCAAGGTGGCATGGGAGATAATTAACAATTGTGCTAATGTTTTGTGGGAAAATATTAATGTGACCACTACATTTGTATTGGTCACCTCGAGCATGGATAACTTGCAATAGCGGGCTCACTCGAGCGATCAATTATACTTGGGTAAGAATTGAGAGGACAAGGGGTTGTTCTCTAGGATCCATATTATTCCATTTAGAGAAGAGGTGGCCATTAGTTTCCTTGTGGCAATGAGAACAAATAAAACCATCGGGTGATATGGTTGTACAAATCCTAGGGTAAGATTCCATACAAGTATTAAAAGTATGTATTTTGGACAAGGCATCGATACAAGTACAAAATGTTTGAGCAATATGGGAAAGGGATTGGTGCCGAGTGGGTTCAACTGGGAATTCCATGGAAATGTGCTTTTCCTTGTATCTTGATTCTTGTCTACACTTATTTAGTTCATTTTTGTGATGTATATATTGTTTACGACGCTTCTCATTTGCTAGGGAATTTGTTGTAGTTGGAATACTGTTGATTGGATTGGTGATATTGAAGTTGAGGTTGGAGAAGGTGTGGGAGGTATTGAGGAAAGGGATGTTTTTAGTATTTGATGATATAAATAGTAAATATGGGTTTGTTTTTGAAATTGATGGAATAATGTTTGGTTGGATAATGGTTTGTTCCAGTAAAACATGGATTTCTTTTGGATGAGGTAAAATTGGTGGCAACATATTTTGCATTTGGGTGATTCCATTAACTTGTTGCCCAACTGGTGCAACTATGTAGAATGTTGCAATGGTATGGGTAAGGGCTTGGTGTTGAATAAAATCAACTAGAAATTCAATGGAAGGATACTTTTCCTTAGATCTCATAATTTGTCTATGTTTATTTAGTTCATCTTTGCGACATGCATATTGTTTGTGGCAGCTCTAATTTTTTAGGGCGTCTAGGGTAGATGCAATACTATTGAGTTGGTTGGTTACATTGAAGGTAAGGTGTGAAAAGGTATGGGAGTTATTGAAGAAAGGGATGTTGTTGTCAGTTTTTGCTAGTACATATGGTAAATATGGGTTTGTTGTTGAAGTTGATGGAATAATGTGTGGTTTCATAATGGTCTTTGCTGGGTGAACTTGGAATTCTTTTAGATGAGGTAAACATTTAGGGAAATTTTTTTGTAGTGGAATGATTTGATGGATTTGTTGGCCAATTGGTGCACATTCTTCGAGGTGGTCACTATGGAGCTTCTGATATTTATCCATTTGAAGCAATGGATCTTTGATCTTTTCTAGACTTTGAATTGTGATTTGACCATGTTTCTGTACAAAGAGAACAATTGTTTTATAATAAATATCAATATTTGTTTGAAAGACAATTTTAATATTTGAAAATACTTATATTGAGATACATAAATTTACATTTACAATAGATATTAACAAAATAAATATAATAATAATTTAAGTAAAATTATAAACTATAAACAGAGCAACAAAAATTAATATAGATACATGGATCAAATAAACAAAAGGGTTATATACAAACATAATATATAGTAATATTATTATACAATTTTAGTAATATTAATTTACAATTTTAATAAACTGTAAGAATACTCTATAACCCTTGATTTTTGAAAAAAACAACATAGTACATAACACTGATAATATACTTTACAAACCAAGTTTAAGAATACACTATAACCCTTGATTTTCATGAAATTGTTCTGATTCTTATATACCTAAATGGCATGAAGGAATTTAAACATAGAAGACAGTTTATAATTTCCACGTGTAAAATGTGTTGAAACATAATATATATTTATGAAAGATATGAGTTACAAAAATCGATGCCTCACATGGTATGTATATAATAAAGCACGGCATTTTTTTAGGAATTGTCAAAATGAAAAGCGTGATTACAAAACATATAAAATACAAAAAAGTGATGACATACATCTGTTGTATCGAAAAAAAGGTACTATGTTAGGTCACTTGAAAAAAAATGTTTACTTTGTATAAAGAGTTGTAGCTAGTGGCATATTTTTTTCCTTTCTAGTTTGGACTCGATTTTGTTCGATGCAATAACAATGGATTGGATTTGTTTGTCATTTCCAAATGTGTCTTCATGTATCAACAATTTGAAGATGTATTTATTAAAGCACAAGTTTCCAAAAACATTTGTAGTCTCATTATTGTTCTCCTCCTCTATGAGTGCATATAGTTGCCTAGCAAGGATTTCGATAAGGATTTTTGCCACTTCTTGGAATGTAGTAATGTTGGTTGTTCCTGTATGGTCCTCTATTGTGAAGTGGAACATGAACCCATAATCACATTCAACAAAAGTTTGGTTTCATCTCTGACAATGCCAGTTTCCCTCTTCAGTAGTAGTGACTTTTTTGTTGCATTGGAAATTATTATAAAGGATAGGGAAAACAGTGCACCAACAATCATCTCTTTTTGTAGAAGCGATACTCATCTCGACCAAAATGAAATCCGGATGTTCATGATCTTGACTAATTCTTTCCTTTTCAATGTCAATCACATTCTTTTGAATAGAGGGGTGACCACAAGAATGTGTAGATAAGGAGTGAGATTTAAGGGTCGTGCCTTCTTTTCCAAATCAAGTTCTTAAATCATGAGATTCTTTGATGTCAGGATAAATGGAAAGCTGGGACGTGAAAGTTGTACTAATCGATCTCCTATTGAATTTGCTTACTCTACCAACCTTTATAGAAATAAGTGGAAAGGAATTGGAAGTTAAATTTTGTTGTAGGCCATCTTTATTACAAGACACCCCACATAATGTAAGGTCAACACTTCAACCTGAGATGTCCTTTAATTCAAGGGTTCTCTTTTGGGTCTTAGTGCCATTCTTCCTTAATATGGTGGTTGCCTGGATAATAGATATAACAACACCAAGTATATCGACAACAAAGTTATTAGGTAAGGTTGATAGATCACTAATAGGAGTATACTTGAAGTTGTGGTTTGCAATTAAATGATCATCCTAAATGCAGGGCTATATTATTGATGTATTATCTAGAGTGATTTTCCAGTCATTTTTTAAATGGCTGTATTCTTTGTTTATAAGTTTGATCAACCCTTTAGAGATTATGTGAACTTTACCAATTTGTATTGAATGGTGGACATGTATTTCTTGTGTATTGAAGTAGGTAATGTAGGCCTCACTATTTTCATTATCAAGAAAATCAAAGGTAAATACCTATCCAACTCCCTTGGAATTTGTGTAATTACGTATATCACGCTTTGAAATGATTCTAGCTTTGATGGTCCATGGATGCATGTATGCATTCAAAGATTTGATAGGGATTATTTTTTGAGGCCTGTCATTTGTTTGTAAATTGTGTGCATAGTAGAATGGCTTACATTTGTGTGTTGTTGTGGATCATCAAGGATGTCTTCTTTTAGAGCTAGAACCATAATATATGTAACTATAACTAGCCTACAAAATAGAATAAATCATGGTCGTTAGTAATAAGATAATGCCAAAATATTCAGTAGTGAAAAGCATATTAAATGTTTGTGTATGAGAATGCATACTTGTTGTGCTGGGTAAATCTACAAGTGAAGCTGTTAAGTTGAACCAGTGGTCAATTTTCAATTTTCCCTGATGTGAAATAATCCACAAGGCATGAAGAAAATATGCCTTGTATAGAAGCACTTCCATCAGAGAGGAGAAACATATATCTTTTTGTTGAACTATTTTTGAAGTCTAAAACTTCTAGGATAGGCATGAATTCTTCTTCACCATTTTGGATTTTTGTCACAACCTTGTCTATTAAGATCAACAACATTACTTTGGAATGAGTTTTTTTCGAAAGATGTACACGATGGAAATCAATAATTTCTTACACACAACATGTCCACATAGATATGGATGGAGATATATATAGTAAAAGGAGGTGAGACCCAAGGCTGCAATTTTATGGAGGTCACGTCGTAAGGAGTCCTACAAAATGTGATGTATGAATTCTGGTTCAGGCTGTACCTAAGGTGTTGGTAACCTCGTCATTGTGCAAATTGTGCTGCGTGGAATGAGAAGAGGTCCAGGTGTTTTCCTCTGCGGCTAGGGTTTACCCTAGCCGTCGCCCTCGTCCCTGTCGTCAATCTGAAATCGCTACTGCCCTCATCCCTGTCAACTGAAATTGCTTGGAGAGGGGCGCAGCCTTCGTCTGTAGCAGCCGAGCTTTCTTTGCATACAGGGCCGCAGATCGACGTTTTTCAGAACATTTCGCCTGCGTTTTCCTAAGCTCTTGCATGCGTTTTGGAGCAGTGGTCTTGGCTTGCCTCTGCGTCCTGCTCCGTCTTCTTGTTTATTGGTGGTCGTCGCCCAACTACGATGGCCCTAGATCTGATTGCCGAGATGGAAGAAGACCCTTTGGAAGCATTCAAAACGTTAGTCCGCTCGGCAGGACCTAAATCCAAGCCTTCTCTCTCATCTAAGTTTGTTAAGAAGATGGAGGAGATCCCCTCTCTGGAGCTATCTCCAGAGGACCCTTGCAATCTTTCCCTCCTTCTAGGAGAAAAGACCCTCATCGGAAAGTTTACGGGGTTATGGCCTAGCCCCAAAACGGTGGAGGCATGGATGGATGATCGTTGGAAGATGCTGATACAGGGAAACGTTTCTCTGTGCGTAGTAGGCAAGGGTTTTTTTGTCTTTAGTTTCTCGAGGAAAGAGGACCGTGATCTAGTTTTCAGATCTGGACCCTATTTCATGGGATCGAGAGGGCTGTTCTTAGCCCCATGGACTCTTGACTTCAATCCCGGAGCCGAGATCACAGCAGCCCCTGTTTGGGTTAGGCTGCCTCATCTTCCCTTGCATCTCTGGGGGATAAGATCTCTGGAGAACATTGGAAATAAGCTTGGGTGTTTCCTGGACAGGGCGGAGCCGAAAGGGGATCAATTTACCTGCGCTCGTATTTGTGTTGAGGTTAACCTCGAGAAAGGAATTCCGGAATCCATTAAGCTCTCCCTGGGGGAATGGTGCCATATCCAAGAGCTGGACTATGAGAAAATTCCTTTTAAGTGCCTCCGGTGCCATGCTTACGGTCATTTCGCAAAAAGCTGCCCCAAAGCCCCTGAGGAGCCGGGACTAGTCAAAGAAGATGATTTTCAGCCAGTATCTAACCGACAAAGGCAACTAAGGCGAAAGGATCCACTAGCCTAGGCTCCGAAGGCCACACATTCAGCAGAGGCAACTCTAGAAAATAAAAACAGCTTTGATGCGCTAAAGGAAGATGAAGCCCTAGATCCAGAAGCAACAACAGTTAAGGAAGATCCTCCGGCAGACGAAAGCCTTCCGGATTCCACCCCCCCATATTCAGTAGCAGTGAGAGAAACTCGGGCTTCATCTCCGGAACCCTCTGCCTCTGCAGGTCTGGTTGTTTCAGTCCCCTCTAGTGGCTCTGTGGAAATTTCTGAACCTGAAGACAATTCAGTTCCGTCTCCACCCCTTACCCGAGGGCGAAGGACCAACAAAACGCGCAGAGAAAAGGAGGCGGCCTCCAACATTTCTTTAGGTTCTCAGAAAAAGCTGGATCCCTATTTTAAGGGGAAAATTTCATCCCCCTCGGTTTAATGCTTTGCTTCTGTCTTCTACTATGCTCACAGTTTGTGAGAATTTACTCATGTATGCAATTTTTGTCATTTTCTCGAATTAGCTCAAGAATCAGATGGGATTGGTCTCCCAAGACATTCACAAGAAGGTTGGCAGCACTGTTAGAGGTCACCAACCTTCTTCAGATTTGTAACTTCCTAATTCTGGCTTGCCAGAATGCCGCTTAGTGCAACATAACCGTTCTTGTCAAAAAAAAAAAACATGTCCACATAGATATATTAGTACAATTATATACATGGATATGAATGAGATCTAAGAAAGGAATTTACTGTATCTATTATTGCCATTATCCAACATTTTTAATAAAATGTACATCTATAAGATTTGATAATTTATAAAGTAGTTTGATGGTGTAAATCTATGAATGACATATTTCATAAACTCTCAACTATTTGAATGACATATTTCATAAATTGGTTTATTTTATGCTTATTATTTAAGTAAGATTACAAACTATTTTATAAGAATGATATAACCAACTAAAAAGTTTTTTATTTAAAGAATATTGCAAACTATAATAAAAAAGTGATATATTCTTATGTTGAATATTTGAATAAGAGTGCAAAATATACTGTGTAACGTTTGGTTAGTATATAGTAAAAAAAAGACAATTTAATTTAGAAATGTCTAAATTTTTTATTATTAATAATATATTACATGTAATACTAATAAAATAAAGGGATAAAGAATAAATTATCTTTTGTAAAGTAAGAAAAGGAAAATAATAGTTACACATTATAAAAGTATTTATATTGTTAATAAACATACATGTAAGATTTTATGTATATTGTTACATGATTGATTTAAAGGGTGAAATATATTATATATTAAGTGTTATGAGAGTATTTTATTAGTGTTATGATATTGTTTGTAAAGACATGAACATATATTGCTTTTTTTTTTTTTTAAGTAAGAAGTAAAATATATTAGAAACCTTCCAGAGGCAAAAAGGAAATCCCAAGTACAATGATAGTCCTGCTATGCTTATTGGACTGCCCCAATAGAGGGGAAACTAGCCCAATCAACAACTTAGTCAACAAAAGTTCAATAGTGCCTACTAAAAGTAAAGTCCAAGACTACATAAACATCAACAGAAACTGAAAACAACTGACACGACCTCTAAAGCCTAGACGCTTGACACGTAACCTGGCCAGGTGCCTTGGAGATCCCCGAGCCAGGGTTCCTCCTCGACAATCGCCGTTTCGTCCCCCCATTGCACCTCGACCTCCGCACTGGTTTCAATTTCCTGGTTGTTCCTCGTGGTGTCTTGCATCTGATGCTTGGCCAAAGTCTCGCTACCATTTCGTTTCATCCTGAGCTCTTCTGTACACTACATCGTGACATCCTCGCCTTGGGTGGTTGCTTCGGGTTCCTACCTCAAAGTCGCGCTCCGCTTACCCTCTTCGACGTCAGTTGTATCATCACTTGGTCCTGGCTTGGAGGTCGCTCCTCCCGGGTTTGAAAGGACAGCCTCATGCATGGAGGAGAGGAGCTGGAGGAAGAGCACTACTTTCTCATTGTTAAGCTGTAGTCGAAACTGCAAATCCTCCACCCCCTGGCGAAGTTCGAAGACTAAGCCATAGAGGATGGACAGCTTGTCCTTTAACTGCTCGCCATGGACTGTATCAGCAGAGGGGTGCTCCTTATGACCTTGCTTACGCGAAGAAGGAGGGTTCTTGTCTTCTAAGGTTCTTGGAAGAGCCGAGAAAGGTGTGTGGGGTAATGCAGCCATCGGTGGTGTTTGAAAGATGTGCAAGGATGAGCAAAGCGACCGAGGGATGAGTGCTAGGCCGTGGGCATGCTCCATCAGCTCTGCCTGAAATCGAAGTGAGGAGAAAGTGGGAGGTTGAGCAGAGGGAGGAGCCGAAGGCCGACGAGGTCTCCAGGGAGATCCCCTCCGTGGCCTCCCTCTCAGACGCGGCTTGTGGTCAGGCATGGGAAGTCCGTAGCAGTGACCAAAGGCCCAGGGGTGAGGGGGAGTCTCCGGGGGCCAAAGAGCACTATCCTGAGTCGGCCATGGGCACGGAGGGGAGAGCTCCTCAAGCCACCAGCATAAACAATGAACTGAAACCAGAAGCAGCGCCATGAGAAAATGCGTTGGGTGGAATGAAGGCATTAATGCCCTTTCTGTCGACATGAAATCTATTAAAGTCGCAGGAGGGTGGTGGGTGGTGGCACGAGCCCATCACATCATTTTGACCTAAACCTTGTTTTGGTTCATGTTTCAATGCATCTGCTATGCTCTCATATATTATAACAAAACATGTAGAAAATGGACCATTTGTTGTGAAGTCAGAGATGAATATTGTTTGTCTATCTGAAACATTGTATTTATGTGCAAACTCCTCTTTTAGTTTTGGTCTGGAAATATTACCCCTTCTTGGATGGACAACTTTGATTTGAAATTTTCTTCTATGTAGATGTAAGTCATCCAAAAAATGGTGAGTGTAAACTGTATAACGGTTATTTGGGTCCACCATTACTTTAGTTGATTTTTCCATGGTTTTCAAAGTTGACTATCTGAAATATCATATAAAAAATGGAACAACAAGAATAAGTTCTGTATGATATTGCATTTTTTTGGAAGGGACAATATAGAAGAAGGAAAAATAGTAAGAGGAAAGAAATATGGAAAAGAAGAAATGTGTACATACATGCATATATATAAGGGCTAGTGAACAAATTTAATTGTAATAATTAGTTTAAAGACATGTAATATATAAGAAAAATTGCTAGAAGTAAATGAATAACTTGTTGAAAGTAAAGGAATAAGATAATAAAAATGGATAAAATGTCGAAGTTTACAGGGTGAGTAATTTCATAAATGGATAAAATGTCAAAATATATAGGGTGAGTAATTTAAGAAATGGATAAAATGTTGAAGTATATAAGGTGATTAATTTTATAATGTATTGTTGTATATAGTTGTCTAAGTATATAGGGCGAGTAATTTCTTAATGTACTGTTGTATATAGTTGATGGAGGGTCCCTCATTAATGGGGTCAAAGAAATGTCCATTTTCAGTCGACCATCCAACTTGGGATGTGTAAGAGGGGCTTCATAAATCCACACAACGCTTACTCCTGATGTAAGATAACATTTCTCACCCATCACATTCCGAGTTTGAATAGCATTTCCAAGTTCTACTTTGTAATGTGTCCATCAACTTAGCATGCAAGAGTAATATAAGGACTATTTACTTTCCCTATTGCATGGAGATTTGAGAATGCTAAAATCCAAACATACAATTATAATATTTAAATATAAATAGAATAGAACTATTAAAGTTAAAATATCATTGTTCAACCAATTAATAAAATGAAATCTAGGTATAAGTATATAATAAGTATAAAATATATGAATTTGGATATAAACATATTGAAACCAACGATAATTAAAATGAGGACTGCATTATGTTCATATAAATGAAATCTAGGTATAAATATATAATAAGTATAAAATATATGAATTTGGATATAAACATATTGAAGCCAACGATAATTAAAATGAGGACTACATCATGTTTATATAGAAATGAGTATATATTAAAGATAAAATAAATGACTTTGGATATAACATAATGAAACAAACATAAATGTCCTTAAAAACATTGTCAACTACTAATCCTCAATTATACTATTTAAATTTAACTATAAATAGAATATAACTATTAAAGTTAAAATACTAATGGTCAACTAATAAAAAACAAAATGAAATTAAGAATAAATCTATTTTATATGAACTTAACAAATATAACTAAAATAAGGTGATATTATTCATATTGATATGAGTATATATTAAGTATACAATATATGACTTCTTAAAAAAAAACATAATAATATTAAAGAAATTGTTGAAAAATATAATTAATCCATAAGCTTTATGTTTTAATAAACATAGCATAATACTAACCTAATTATAATATATTGTAAGATGTATATTATTCCATAATACTAAGATAAAAATTAACCTAACGTAAATAATACTAACCTAACCTTCAACATAAAAAAATATTAAGTTCCAATGCATAATACTAGCCTAAATACAAAATATTGTAAGATGTATACGATTTCTTAAAAAATATTAAATTGCTTATTGATACAAGTTGAGTGGGAATTAGAAAAAAAAATAAGGGTGTGAGTGACATGGAAGTGACTAAACATCATATGATAAATCTAAAAAGACGAATCCTCAAAAAGTGAAATCCATGCAATCGTCATTACCCACACATTGCTTTACACCACTATCCTCTCCACTTGATACAAAATCCTCTTTTTAGTGTAAAATTCACGTTACTTAATATAGAACCCTAGGTATTCATTAGTGTAAACTTCACATTACTTACTATAGAATCCTACGTATTCATTAGTCTAAACTTCACGTTACTTAATATAGAATTTTAGTATCAGCAGAAAGTGATACTCTATCTTTCTAGTATGATCATGCTTTGTACCCACATATGGTTTTGAGAGGCTTGATATATTTCACATATGGTTTTGTACCTTAATAACCATATAATAAGTCTCTCACTACAATAATTTTATCTTAATAATATATTTTAATATCTAATGACATGTGAAATGTGTATATTGTTTGTAAAAATAACATGTACATGTTTCACGATTTTGTATGTGTTATAGAATACATATGCTCTTATAAAACTTTTAGAATTAAAAAAATTCTGGATGGTATTGAAAATTTCTAATGACTATGGATCATAGTTGTCTTCAAATGTAGATTTATCACAGTATTTGTGTGAAAGAATTTTTGTACATAAAAAAAAATGTAGAATAGTCTATTCCATTTAGAATAGTAAGCTCAAGGTAAAAACATTGTGGCATTATTTTACTATCTTGTATGATTAATAAAAAATACATAATAAATTTGTTCTTGTGGTAACATATATTGGTAATGCATAATAGGGGACTTGAGGGTTTTTTTTTAAATATTTTCTAGTGTGGTATCTCTGATTTTTGGACATGGTTGAAACCCAACCTAAATTGGAAAATAACTGAAGACGAGTTTAGGAAGTATTTCCATCAGCTTATAAAAGCTGTAAATTATTGTCATAGTAGAAATGTATACTACAGAGGCCTCAAGGTATGTAGTTTTTCTTCGTAAAATGTATGACAAGTTATATGTATACCAAACCATAGGCTTACCTTTTATGGATCATTCTGATACTTCAACTTCTCAAATTGATCATTGATTTTAATCCAAGAAGATAGGAAGAAATTTTGGAAAATATGCCCTAGTTCTAGTAGAGCAGGCCTCTTCCTGACTCCCAGGATCCCAAAATTCAACCCAACTACCATGATTGTCTCCCCATCCCCCTAGTTTGGGAAATATTGTCATAACTAACAATTCAACTTTGTGAATAGGAGGTCATGGAGAAAATATAAAACTTTATAGTCTCAATTATGTATGTTTATCTTTAATTTTTTAAAGTTAAAGATCTACCTGGTCTTTAGGGACCTCTTCTATGAGAATCAAAATGGAATTCATTTTGAGAATTGATCAAAGATATTGGTTATCTATTTAAGTTTTTTATTTTTTGGTTAAGAAGGTCAGTTTAATCCCTATATTAGATAATGGATGTGTAACATCCCGCTCTTGCATACACCCGATGTGACTTATTCTTGTGGACATTTGTGTGCAAGTGATCCGGTTCACTATATGATTGATTGATTCGATTATGGAGCATGATGATGTTTTCCAATTTGATGATATGTTATCTTATGATATTTATATTGACGTGTGCTATTGACTGGTTTTCCTAAGTGTGCAGGACTCTAGACGTTTGAGGATGTCGATGGCATTGATGGATCTCCTTGGACTCCAGATCGAGTTAGGGAGAGGATGACTAATGATAGCTTGCTAATCAGACTCACATTAAGAGTAAAGGGGCCACGCAAGACAACCAGAGATATTGAGGGAGAGGTGTGGTAGCATCCATGCCACAACCTACTAGCACTCTCGTCATGGCTCGAACTGTAGGTTAACGATTACCTAGTTCGAGAGATCAACGATGCTGTGGGGACAGACTGTGACAATCACTCACGATGATTCTAAGGGGTGTGCAATAAGACATGGTCCTTATTCCTTAGAGGCCCTTAGTCTCCCACAAGGTCACATGACGGAGTATTGACTCTAGGGGTTTGACGTCTACCAAAATAAGTCAAAAGGCAAGTGGCATCCTTGGAGCACGTAGTGCTTCTTGAATTTCACGCCACACAAATAAAACATGAATGCAAGCGAGTGGCACCCTTGGAGCACATAGTGCGTCTTGAAGGGCACGTCGCGATTTTAACTCTGGAAAGTTAATAAACCTAATACCTAGAAAACTATGTCTCCTTAGGACATGACCGACCTTAAAATTAATGATGGTATGAGTAAAGTTTAATACCTAATTTTTTTCCCTTAAAAATTGTCGCCAAGCCTAGTGAATTTAAAACCTAGGTCTAAGTAGAACATTGAACAAAAAAAAAAACTAATTGGACATGTAACAAGAAGGGGGTAAAGAAAATTCAAACATTAATAAATTAAAGTGAAATTTTAATGAATGATTAAATTATTAAAAGGGTAAATTGTTGTTTATGTCTAAACTTGCTAATTCTGAACTTAGATAAAAAGGGGAACTTAAAGAAAAAGGGGAATGTCTAACTTAGTAGGGAATCTAGCCTTTGGAACTTTCTAATTGTGAACTCAACTAGGCTTTAAGTAAGGCGTCAATCATTTAAGAAATGTAAGGGAATAAAGGGACACCGAGGAGAGTTTTTAGGTGGGTGAGGGAAATAGGAAAAATTGAATTAATTAATTAATTTATTTATGGTGCAACTAAGGGATCAGGTGACATGTGTATGGGGGAGGTTTATCCTAATTAAATTTAATAAAAATAATCTAATGAGGGTTTGGGAAACTAATCACTAAGAAAACTCTAAAAAAGGATGGCGGAGGAGGAGTATGGATGATGATTGGTAGGCATAAGGTTACGCTGCTTATATTTTCTCGATTGATTTTTTATTGTGAGAGTCAGTATGCCCAATTCGGTAGGGAGTGGTAGCTCGACCTTGCGAGGCGAGCTGGGTGCTAGATTTTTCTCTGGTTTTTGTGTGCGTGACCCTTTTGCGGCTCGGGGGGCTCAGGGGGAAGAAGAGTACCCCTAGCGTTGGCTAGGAGGTACCAGTGAGGTCTCAACGATTAGCGAGCAGGAGCTGGTTGAAGCGCAAGCGTGGGACATCGACTTCAAATTTGCCATAGTTGGTCGTGGTATTCCAGGTAAACTGTTAATTGTATTGTGATTAAATTTATACTTGCATGGTTGTGGTAGTCGGAATACGTCTTCTTGTCATTAGTTTTTGGCATGTGTATTGTTATGATGATTGCAAAATGGTTTGGGTGGATCTCAGCATATTTGTAATCTGAAATAAAAAGGAAAACTAGTTGATTATACCCTCAGTGGACGTTAGTGATAAAATTAATTTATTTTATTTCGTTCGCTGGTCAGAGTGTTGGTCGCCTTCTGGGACTCTTGAGATTTTATGTTTATCTAGGCATTGGTTGTGTTAGATCATTGTATCCAGTTGGTTTTCTTCTTCTGTTCACACTCTGACTGAGGTTTACGCCCAAGTACTCTTCGCGCTCTTTATTTTTCAGTTACCCCTGACTTACCCTTGTGCGCAGAACTTCGACGCACCCTCCCTTCTTGTTTTGCCTCAACCACCGATCTAACCTTGCACTGTTGACCCTTTCTTCAGATTCAATTTTTTTCTCTCTCTGTGTAAATACCCACATGTCCTCTGTATCTGTGGGATTTTTCCTTTGCAAAATTGTCCCCAGAACCCTTTGTGTTTATGGAAAAATGTCCTTTGTTCTCAATGATTTTACCTGGGCAAATCATTTCCTTAAGTCTCTGCGTTTTAGTAGAAACAATGACCAGTGTGAGGGGGGAACTTCCCTACGATTTCACCTCCAGTGCGCTTTCGTTTTAGCAGAAAATCGTGACCTGTGTGAGGGGGAAACTTCCCGACGATTTCACCTTCAGTGACCTTGCGTTTTAGCAGAAAACCATGACCAGTGTGAGGGGGAAACTTCCCTGCATTTCCACCTTAAGTGCCCTTGCATTTATAGCAGCAAATCATGACCAGCGTGAGGGGAACTTCCCTGTGATTCTTACCTTTCTTGCTCGGCGTTTTACGTGATGGTCATTCTTTGCGAATTTCCCACAACGTTTTTTTTCCTGCATATCCTTCCTAAGCGAATTATGAGAGTTTGCACCAGTTCTTAGGCGTTGGGTTGGGAGATATTACTTGCCACGTTTTACCACTGGTAGCAACACATTTTACCTTAATCAACTGACAACCAGGTGGGGCCTTCCCTTGGGTGTGTTCCAATAACAACTAACCCCTTGCACAATGTTTAGCTCGTCAAAATGAGTGGAGCCATCCTCTTGGCATTTTGTCAGAGCTCCTGAAGTCCTTACGTAGAGGGCGTGCAGAAAATACGCATCACCTTTCTGTAGAAAAGAGAGATGCCAACTGTAAGAGCGAGTCTACTTAATGATAATTAATTATGTAAATGAGCAAGTCTTCTCAAGTGATTTCCTACGATGGCCTTAGCCACCTTGATCTATCTATATATGAAAATATTTAGGGAAAAATAATTATCCGAGATCCCTTCTAACATGGGAGTGATGGTTTATAGTCTTGGTACACTTCTTGACTTCCACTTGTGTGGTGTTTTTCGTTGTTGTTTATGTTAAAAAAAATCCTCATTAATTTGGAAAATTTGATATTTAAACGTTGATTAAGTTTATATCATTTTGTTTTAAATTTACGAAATGTCTAAGCCACCAATTCTTTAATGAGTAGATTCTTTGTTGATTGCAAACTTAGTTTAACCCCATACAAGTCTAAATTAACCTTCAAGATAACCATCTCATAATTATGCTAACAATTACGTATTTAGACGACATTACACTATGGAACAATTGAGAGGATTATTGAATATGTAGTTAGAATCTCTGGCACCTTGATTAATGTTTATTCCGGGACTGATTATGTAATTCCTTCTCTTGTGCCATTTAATTTAAGGTCGATTACTCTCGCGCTCACAATTTAATGTTGGCAATAATTGTTTAAGGTTGATAACCTCTTGCGCCATTACTTATGTGAATGAGTGATGGTATTACAACTTGTTTACCTAGCTTGCTTGAAGTATTGTTAGTGTTTAGATAATTGAATTGATAGATTCTCTAGTGCCTTGAATCTATTGTGACTTATGGATGGTTGCAATAGATTTCTTGCGCCTTGTATATAGAATTGATAATCACCTTAGTGCTAGGGAAATAAAGTAATTGTTTACTCTTGCGCTTGATTATGTGGATGCATGATTGTCATATAACTGATTACTCTTGCACAATGATTTAGTTGAGAACACTACTGCACCTTTAGTATGTTGATGTATGTTTATGTTATAGTTGTTTCTCTTGCGTCATTTAATTGTTGATGAGTATGTGATTACGTGTTTGGGATCTATGCCATAGAATACAGATGATGCAATGATTGATTGAAGCTACTTAGACGCCATAAAAATGATGAATTTTACCTTGCACATTCTCTTATGTCATCATATAATGGATTTAGTTTTTAGAGTTTCTGGCGCAAATGGATTGTTGTAATAAACTGAGTTATAGATTTTAGAGTTTTTCGCATTTGGATTTTATTTGACTGATGGGTTAACAACCCTCACTGGCGTCATTGACGTATTAATGGATGATGGTTTAGTAATCCTTTCATGCATCAACAAATGTACCGATGAATAATGGATTAACCACCTTTATTTGCACCCTTCAATTTATTAATGGATGATTGATGTAGACATTAAAATTCTTGCGCCTATGGATTTCATGTCTCGTACGATGGTTTAGAAATTTGTTTATCTTGCGCCTTGGCTTATATCCCTGCTTGATTGATTCAATGATGAATTTCTTTTGCACCTTGATGATCATTGATGATGTGTCTTCCTGGTGTCGTTTTTGATTATTAATGCATTGTTTTGGTTACGCTAAAATATGTGGAAGCTGTTTCGATGATGTTTTGATTACCTAACGTTGTTTAAATTTTTTTTTTACCTTGTACGTCGCTGTTGTTGTCGTAATGGCAGGGTCGTTTCAGGATGGATGGTAACACAAAATCCTCATTGGCCATATTTGTTGTGGGTCCATCAATTCAAGATATTTTTCTCCACTCATTGCATGCTTCCCTAATTATTTAAATGAATGGAAGAAAAGTGTAATTACATAGATAAAGTGTATGAAATAATGACTAGTTATTCATTCTGGGCTATATAAAATTCTACCTGAAAAGAAAAACAAATGCAATTCATTTATACAAATCCTTCAATTCTAGCCATCACGAAATGTTTAGTACGGCAATACAAGGAGAAAAGACCCAAAAAAAAATTAATAGGGGATGCTCATGATTGGGGAAAATCAACATAAATTGAGATTTAGCATCCCATAGCATAAACAATTAAAAAAAGAGCAAAACATTGAAATATGAACTAATGAATACCAACCCTATCATAGCGACAGGATTCCAAAAATGTGGTGCAGGATAACTTGAAAGGAGAAAGTAGAGGAGGACCATTGTTATAGGGTATAGAAAGCCTCTTCTCAAGTTCCCAGATCCTAGAATTCAATCTAGTTGCCATGCATGTCTCCACATCCCTAGTTTGGGCAAGAGTGTCAAATCTAACACTTCAACTATGGGAAGAGGAGGTCATGGAAAAAATAGGCAACTCCATAGCTCCAATTATTTATGTTTATCTTTGATGTTTTTAAAGTTAGATATCTATCTCTTCTCTTAGATTCAAAGTTGAATTTGATTTAAGAAATGATCAAATATGTTGGGATTTTAAGATCCAATGTCTAATGTTTGATAGGGTATTCACATAGGGATTATTTTTCTGAGATTCTAGAAAATAGTTATTTTTGGGCACTTTTAAGGAAACTACCATATAATTTTCCAACCTGAAAAACTCATGTCCAACATTTATCAAATTCATATGGTGTTCCCATAAGGATTATTGTTCCAATAAGTTCCATAAAAGTTTTTTTTTTAAACACTATTTTACTGCAGCCACGGTAAAGTTTTTCCTACAGGAGAACTCATGTTCAACATTTATCTGATTTTGGCATTGGTCACTTTGCTAGAAAAGTCAATGTCAATTACAAAACAAAACAAGATTCAACAATAATCATATTTACAATAAAAACAAAGGTCACTTTCTCACATTGATTGTAAAGTCTGCAATTATTGTTGTTTTTTTTTTTCTTCTATTGTAACAAGATAAGTTTGATGTTGGTCAGGTGGTGATTTAACTATAAATTAGCGAGGGTTTACTACAATGAAATCTAGTTCAATTCTCAATGAATTTTTGTATGGATTTTACTTGAGAAAATGAGATGTCCCAAGAATTTAAATCGCGCCCCACTAAAAACTTGGATAAATTTCCTTAAAACAAAATGGGAAAAACAAGATAAGCTTGGCCATATTGGTTTCATACCTTGTCATAAAGATTATAGTTAGTGAACTTGCAGTCTTGCAAATGTCTACAAGATTGCAGGGATCTCCTTATTGTAGTTCCATGAATTTTCAATATGGATTCTTAAGAAAGAGAATGAACAAAACTTAATCGCATAACTATGGACTACTTCAAACTATGGTACATGGAAAGATGGCAAAATGTCTCATGGGCTCATCAAGTCTTGTTGTTGTTTCCCAGTTTTTAGGTTATAAAAAGGAGTGAACTTTCTAGATTCCTTTTAGACTTGGGTCAGCAAGGCCATAACAAGTCGAGACAAAAATTGTTGGATTGTTGGTTGTGGATATTATTCATCAGTTGTTTTGCATTGGGAATGGATTCAAATACAGTCTGTTTGTTTCACATTTCACTTATATAATATGTCATAGTTCTTGGACTTGGGTCAACAAGGCCATAACAAGTCGAGACAAAAATTGTTGGACTGTTGGTTGTGGATATTATTCATCAATTGTTTTACATTGGGAATGGATTCAAATACAACCTGTGTGTTTCACATTTCCCTTATATAATATGCCATAGTTCTTGGCTTTATGAGCTTGTAAAAAGAGGGCCAATGTTATAAATATCTCATCTTGGCTGTCACCAAGAGCCAATTTTATAGTGTTATTCGATGTAACTTCATGTCTATGAAGCACATACCTTTTCATCATGGATATGATGGATGCCTCGTCTTTTTAAACAATGAAATACTTATCATTACCTCAAATCATTAAACAATTAACATGATTTCATGGAGGCTTTCTGACTTCATGCTTATCATGCTTAAACATCTACGTTCTAATGGATTGCTTTTTAATAATTTAAATAGTCAGTGCAATGCTTTGTCTTTAATGCAAATGAAATGATTTTAATTCCCACTAATCAATAAGAACAATAAGCTTTCCTTAGTGAGCAACCATTTGAGATCATATGCCCATTGATTAATAACAATTCAAAAGAAATATTTGAATGGAATCTTCCCTAAGTGAGAAACCATTTAAGATTTTTTTCATGTCGATTAATATGAATAAAGAGTCACAAAGAAGGAAATTTCCCCGAGCTTAAAGAGCAGGGTGATTCTGTAGTGAAGAAATTGGTGCAAATATCCTAGTCTAAGATATGCTAGGATGCAAGTCTATGAAGAAGAGTGGGGCTAGCATTTAAAGTAATATTCTATAATGTCACAAAAAGTTCCGCTAAAGTGTACCTATACCTTGTACTCCTTTACAATCTTTCATAAACATAATTGATACCTTTGTTAAAAAGGGAAGTGGTTTATATAGAGAAGTTGTCTTTTCAATGTTTGCTTTATAATATATATAGTACAATTGTTCCTTGTTGGATAGTGTGGAATTTTGATTGATGCCTTGATTTGAATTTGTTTTGTTTGGATGCAACCTCTCACTCTAATTGAATTTGTTTTGTTCACACCCAACCTCTCATTCTAATTGATTTCATTTTTTTTATTTGTAGGAATATTGATTACAAGTTGGGTACATGAAGGAAACAATCCATGAAACCAATTGATGTGTAATGAAAATATGGAACATAACTGAGACAGTATGAGTTGATATATTTCATCATATTATTTTATGTTACTTCCATCCTAAGAAACCTATTGATCAAAAAATTTCCAATGGATCTATCAGATCAATATCGGACATAACAATGACTTTTCTGACCATTGCCATTAAAAGAAAAATCCAAGTATAAGTAATTTGATGCTAAATTAGCTTCAGTTTGGTGAACAGTCTCATAACCTATTCCTGGATGGGAAAGGCAATTTGAAGGTTTCTGATTTTGGACTGTTTGTTTTGCACATATCATATTTTATTAATATATTTGAATATTCTCCAAGTTCTTAACATTGCAAAATCATAAATTTTAGCTATGAAAACCTGTTCGCTTACTTAAAGTAACAAGAATTAAAAACTCAAAAAATTGTATGCTTATCAAACGGGACATAAGCACTACCCGTTGATCTGAAATCAAGGCAACAATTTAGATAGAGAAGTTTTGGTCCAGACATACAAGTAAGCAACATCGGCAAGCCTCTATGCACTTAGACTATTCAAACCTAGGAAAAAAGTAGATGTTGAACATAAAACCCAACAAGGAAATAAAACATATCAATACAAAACATGTTATGTACAAACTCTAGATTATCTTGTTAGAGAAATACATATAGGGAATGGGAAATGATAAATGGTATAAATATCAGGTTAAATAAAGAAAGAACAGGAACAAAGAAAGAAAAGGTGAGAAATCTACCCATATATGGAAGACAACAATGATGAAGAAGACCACAATTTCTTCAGACTCATGCCAAAGTTGGGAAGACCACAATTTCTTTAGACCCGCCTCAAAGTTGAAGACTGTAAGGTGCAAGAATTAGTGGAATTAGAGAGCTCAAGCAATCATTTTCACATTCACGAAAACAAAGAGAATTTCACATTCACGAAAAGAGAGAGAAAAAAGTGTGGGATAATGCGTTAAATCCATGGAATGTTTTCTTGTGATACACTCAATGCCCATCTACCCCATTTGGTTATTAAACACTTGGTAATTGTCTGAGGCACTCAACAACCAACTGGTTATAGGATTTAATTCAAAGCTACATTGAGTAAATGTTCCTTTTGATGCACGCAACCTCCAACTTTGTCTTAGCATTAATTTACACTATAAGGTAGATGGATTTGACAGATCTTGGCTACAAGACGATTATGAAAACTCTACCAAAACAGATTATGCAAAATCTATCTTAGCATTCTTATTCGCTCGAGTAGGAATGAGGTTCTTCGCTCTTGCATTCCTGGAGTCATTTTTTTCTTCATGTTAGAATAAAAATTAAGGATTTATTAAAAAACAATTATTTTTATTTTTAAATGTAAATATTTTCAAATCAATTTTTTAAATATAAATGGCATCAACATAGTTTATATTATATCTATTAAATGTATTAAAGTTTAAAATTTTAACAAAGTATTTTTTTTATCCAAATTTTAAGTAAACTAATATTTTTCATATATATATATATATATATTTTGCAATTTACCATACCCATTTATAGAATAATAATAATTTTATTTTATTTATTTATTTATTTTTAATTTTGAAGTAAGATAAAATGAAGACAAACTTTTTTATATAGAAATTTATTTTCATTGTTTGTCAAGTCCTAAATCTAATAATATAGGTGCATCAATCTGGGATCATTCACCACAATTTGACTGGAATATTGGAAAGAAAGTGGACATGTGGATTTGTAATTTTCTCAACTTAATGGACATACTACAATGCTATTAAGAGAAAATAAAACAAGCATCAATCTATATACCAACTACATATACATGAACTTGTAGTAATGGTGCTCTTATCTCCCTTATCTCTCTTAGTCCCTACAAACTTCTCTATTAAGTTGATATAAAATTGGTTATCTATTAAGTTGATATAAAATTGGTTCTTCATTAAAATATGAAAATATAAAAATGCATAAATTCTTCATTAAAATATGAAAATATAAAAATGCATAAATTTGTAAAAATAATTTCTTAATCAGTTGTTAGTAGATTCCACGAAAATATAAAAATACATAAATTTATAAAGATAATTTCTTAATCCGTAGATTCCATAATAAAAAAAATATAAAGATATAACCTTTAACTAACTAATGCCTCCATAACCAATGCGTACCACTCTATTATTGATTGACATGTCACATAATTAACAACCTATCTTCTAAGATGAAATTCCACAATCTAACCTTCATTGGCATTTACATATTCCTCATATACTTACGATATGGCATTTACATATCCCTCGTATATTTACAATATGTTAAAGTAGATTAGTGTCGTCTCTTATTTAAAGTCGAACAGAAAGCTGCTGAATCAGCCCGTTTCTTGCGTGTATCCATTGAAGGGTTTTGAAATGAACCAAGGGGTTCTTTATAGCAATATTGCATATATCATAGATAACACAGAAATGACCCAATCAAATCCTTATTTCCGTTGGAACAGTCTCCCTTTATCTATGGGCTATGAGTTCTAGTATACAGGGTATATCTGTATTTATAAGAGCTTCAATTCTCGTGCTTATTTTCATCGTTGGTTCTGTGGCGAAAAGGAACATTGGAATGTTTCTCAGTTTCCGAATTATTTTCCTTTGTAAATAAATAATTTAAAGTTAATAATATTATATTATCATAAATCTCTATATTATGGCAATACGTCTTTCTAAATGAGAACATAAAGAGCTTTGACCATGTTAAATGTACAAAAATTAATCATTTGAAGTTATATCAAGAGGGAAAAAATATAAACAATAAAATTATATATATATATATATATATATATATATATATATATTCAAAACATTTCAAACTTTTTCTATATATACAAGTGCCTTAGATCACGAGATTAAACCCATTACATTCACCGCACACAAATGGATTTAATATATATAATTAAAATTAATAGAAAACTTTGTTTTAAAAAATTGGTAAATAGTTTTAGAAAATAAATTAGGGTTAAAAGAGATTTTAAGACAATACTCCGTACAAAGAGAAGATATTCTATTAAGCGGTGATAGAGAGTAAACTACATCAATTAAGGATATTTTTGAATTATCTTTGCAAGCTTTTGTAAATGCAAAACCCATAGATTACGAAACCCTCTACATGCAAAACCCGTACACTATGAAACCCTCGTCCTCACTGGTTTCATCCTCACTTATCATTAGCAGAATTATCAATACTTTTCACATCGTTAGCAGAGCCGATGTCTAGTTTAGTCTTGGGGCACTGTTGTTTCAATTATTTCTATAAAATTGAGCATTGTGCTAGTAATATTAAATATGATATTTAAGGTAATAAACTACATTATAAAATATTTCAAAATATTGTAAGATCTGTAGTGATAAACTGTTCCGGTGGAACATCCATGATAATCTATAAATCATTTTGTTATAATTTCAAAATGTTAAAGTTGGAAAAAAAATTAACTTAGCTTTGAGGATTGAGACCTCTTAAAGAATGTTAATGCAACACAAGTGTATTCGACATTTTCAAAACAAGTGCACGTTTTATAAAACCCCAACTGTCATGTTGGGGTCCATCAAATTTGCGCACGAACCCTAAAGCATATATTTTTATTATAATTCATGACTTTCCATCATTTTAAGTTCTCATGTCATCATTTTTCATGGAAATAAACATAGCAGACAACATACGAGAAATAAACCTATCCAATAAACATAGATAAAACAAAATAGAGAATGAAGATATTATTGCATCACATTAATGTAGCGAGAGAACCTAAGCCTTGAAACAACATGGTAGGAATAAATGGATGATGCATGGCCATTTCTTTCATATTAAATCTCTAAAGCCACTAGTAGGAAATAAATAATAAGGAGAACACAAAATATAAAGAATGAATGTCATCCATTCCCTCTACCATTTTATATACCATTTCTACCATTATCATCCTAGAAACAATCTGCCCCGAATTGACGGCCTTCCTACTCCAACTGTGGTGGAAGTGTTGCTGCAGTGTCTTCGAACTTACTGGGTTCTCAAAGGGCCAAGGAAATAAGTTATCGACTTTCCTTTCTATTGACTGTCTAGAAAAAACTGAGTGAATCGATCCTTATAGATAACGACTTACAAGCTTGAAAGAATGAATGACATCCTTTTTCTTCCCTCAATGCTATAGAAATAAGGATATTTATTCTGTACCGAAGAGTTGAGTTTCTCAAAGTCTTCCTCTATTCTTTATCCTTTCATATGCATTCAACCATAGCTTTGTATCTCAATAACTTGAAAACGACATAATTTGGTGCAAAGGATGTGAAGTATGTGTTGGACTATCATACAATTTTTAAGGACACATATTCAAGCTTTACATATTTCTCACTTAATCTAAGTGCTTTTGTTTCTTTTCTTATTTAGTTTTCATCCACACTTCTTTGTTGGCTTGTTTTCTTTCTTACTAAAATTGTAAGTGGATTTCATTATAATTTTCATTCCATATTCCATCTTATATTCCATATTCATTTATTTCTTTTTTTTTATTTGATTTATTAATATTATAGATGTGACATATTTATTTGAATTATAAATGTAATTACATAAGCTAATTTTATAAGAAATGAAAATATACATTACCTTTTCTTTTTTTACTAAAATTAAAATTAAATTTGTGACAATTTAAAGTGTATTACTTAAAATTATTAATTTACATTATCAATAGGAATAAAAAAAGTATATTTAAAATGGAGTGTTACACAGTCCACAATGAGCATGAGTCGATATCTTTAACATTGATGGACACTTAGCTCCCTAATTACAGTGTCGACGACTTAGGTGGTAGTGTTAGAGGGTGGCGAGGTCATTTAAGGAAGAATTCATAGCGGATGAAGGATTTGGGGAGTAGGGGACATATGTAAACTCCCATGGAAGAGGATGGAAACCTTAATACCAGGTATAGGGCCTTCAATGACCTCATAATGACCATGACGCAAGCGCGGAGCAGGAACTTAAGCCATAATAGAGTTGTCACACAATGACATTTCATCTTTGATCTCCCCCAAGAGCGTAGTTAGAGTGGATGAGAACGAGAATTTTAGGTCTTCCATCTCCATGTGTGGGTTTGATTTTCTCATCTCAGAGAAAACATAACTTCTGGTTGTAAAATTCCAAGGCATAGGGGACACCCAAAGCAAGGAAGGGGTACCCACATCCCTATGGGCCAACCCATCCCCACTATGGAAGACATGGACAAGATATGCTCCCAAAGAAAGAGGTCCAGGTCACCCACAAACACTTTAAGCAAGGATCAACAACAAGATAGTGGACACACCTCAAGAGGATGGGGTTGCAGAATTGAGTGGTTTGACATAAAGGGTCATTCACTTGGCTACACCCCGAAGACACTTTCGGGTTGGACTTCATCCAAGAGCCCTCCACCCAACACTCACAACAGTCCTACAAGTGACAGTCATACAGTTCACCACAAGGATAATTCAACACAACACTTTCTGGCATTGTCACAAGAAGGCGTGAGGAGAAACAACAATGATGAAAAGACGCAACGCATTCTTAGAGCCCTCTCCACTCTGCAACAACTAGTCTTTGAGATGCATAGCGAGGTATCTTATTTGAAATTTTGTATTGAGCTTTTAGAAAAACACACACCCACAACCACGCTTTACAAATACACTCGTGAAGTTGTGTTTTCTCATGTGATGGAGGAGACAAGGGCACCCATTCTACCCGCTTATGTCCATAATTGGAGCTAGGCATGAAATTCATCTGAGTTTTCTTTTTTTTTTGGTCTTACAGTTTTGAATTTTGTATATGGTTTAATGTTCCTCACTCTCCTCGGATTTAATTTCAATGGACAAAGTATGGGTTTGGTCATTCTGTATATGTCTTATGTCAAATGTTGCTAGTGAGCATTGTCTTTGTTGAATTCTTATAATTAACATAGTCATGAACATGCAATTGGAGTCGATTTCCAACAATAACAACTCATGCTCCAAGGAACAACTATTTTTATATTAATTTCCTATAACAAGCTTTTTATACAAATCTTATATATATAAAAAAATGTTTGAGTTCCACATTAACATCTTTTGTCTTTAAACATCAATACCACACCCTAATAAAGAATAATTAAATGGTATATTAATTTAAAAAATATAAATTACAAAATTTGTATACATACAACACATTTAAAACATTCAAATATGTTTTATTTGTAAACATCCTAATCGTAATTCATATTTAATGTCATTTATTCAAACAAATAGTATATATATATATATATATATATATATATATATATATATATATATATTA
>ML789053.1:1008547-1021399 GCA_009831015.1 Picea engelmannii | reverse complement strand
TATATATATATATATATATATATATATATATAAATTAATTGTAATTCATATTTAAAGTAATTTATTCAAACAAATAATATATATATAAATTAATTGTAATTCATATTTAATGTAATTTATTCAAACAAATAATATATATATAAATTAATTGTAATTCATATTTAATGTTATTTATTCAAATAAATATATATAATTTTTTTGTTAAAATTAAAATTCTATATGATAAATATAATAATAAAAAATATGATTTTTTTTTTTAATTTTTGATAAAGTATATAATAAATCACCGACATTAATAGCAAGTGAGATGACCGGCACATTACATTATTGATTAAAATTATCTATAATGAGTTAAGTAATTAAAAAAATGTTTTGTTTTAAGAAAGTATCCATAAATTATATAATAAATCAACATAAATAACTAAGTGAAATGACCACATTGTATTATAAGCATATGACGGAAAAGCTAAAAAAGTTTCTCGACAACGTTTAACATGGAGTGCATCCTGGTCTGCGTGCTTCTTAATGTGGAAGGATTTATAAAGATGGTTTTAGAATACCACAATTACAATTAAACATTAAATGTGAATATACCTTTCTCTATACATTGAAATCTATATATATCCATGTTTAAATATTTTTATGATTAAATCTTGAACTCTATCTATACTAACATGTCAAGAAAGTCAAATAAAGTTTTATATACATTTAATTATTTTTTCCATAACATCCAACATTATCATTAATTATAATTTTTGCAATATCAATGTCTTTATTAATATTTATGACTATATTGATCTATAATCATGTTTAAATTGTAAAAGCATCAATGCAATCTAATCTGGATTACCATAAAGTCTTTCTTTGAAAATAGATTAATTATAGTTGTTTGGGATTCTTCATCAATGATAGAATATGAAAATTACTTTAAAAAATTACGTTTAAATTTTAGTAGGCATAGAGGTTGATATAAATCCTTAGAATTAATTTATAGAGAGGAGCTGAGCGCACTCAACGCTTTTTTTTATCCCACATGGTATAAAGTGAAGAAACTTGAATGGGATTAATTTGTGTAAGGAGATAAGCACATAATATCGTGGGAGGACATTTGCTGTGATGAAAAAAGGCACGAAAAGAGGATCCCAGTTCATTCCGTTACTCAGTTCTATAACAACGCTGAAAATGGTGCTTCTGAGCCTTCACTTCTTCTCTTTGGTAAATAGTTTTTGCAATAAACTAATTACTAATCATGGTTTTTCCTTCAGATCATTCATTCATCGAATGGAACTCGTGACAAATTTGTCATTTTCCAGATCATTCTTTTAGTGAATGCTATTGAAGCGGGCACCGTGGAAAATGGGCTATTCTCTATTCTACAGTTAATAAAAAACACACATTGATAAGAGCTTTACATGCCATGCTTTTAATGAAGAAAAATGGTTTAATTATTTTACTAACGAAAAACATTCATAAGTTAATAAGAAATGTTTACAAATTCAGAACACCTTGACTTAGTGTAATGGAGTTCTATCCAAACAAGGCTAAAAGGAACACAAGGCAAGGCATTTGATTGGTAACCTAAGCAAAATCCTAATGCTAAGAGCATTTATACATGCAAAGTTTGGACTCTTTTTTTATAAATGCTATTGCTAAAAGCATTTACACATTATAACATACCCCAGTTTAATTAAGGAACATTACAAGCGGAAAACACATTTAAAATTAATATTTGTACTTAATCATCATCCTAATGCTAAGAGCATTTACACATGCAGAGTTTGGACTCTTTTTTTATAAATGCTATTGCTAAAAGCATTTACACATTATAACATACCCCAGTCTAATTAAGGAACATTACAAGCGGAAAACACATTTAAAATTAATATTTGTACTTAATCATCTCATGTAGCTTATAAGCTACAAATCACACAGAGATTTAATCATTTGATTGATACCATCATTCTAAATGCATCTAATTTAAAAACATGAATGCAATTGTTCAAGCAAAATTGGAAACACAGAACATTCATATATAAAACATTTACATAACGAAATATCATCATAAAAATGACATATAACTTATCTATTAATAGTTAACCAATTGGATGCATACGAAGGATGAACCTCCTAGCCATATGCATTGTTTTTCATTTCTTTCAATAGTAGGCCACCCCCGAGTCCACAAGAAGATTCGACCCTCTTGGTTGTCCATTCTCCACCCATAGCAGCCCCAAAACCAAGGTTCCACTCTATTCCTCACAACTTGTGCAACCCAAAGAATGTGATCCCCCTTCATTGCACATAGTCCCTCGGGACTTTGAATTGTGATTTGACTATGTTTTTGTACAAAGAGAACAAACTATATATAATAAATATCAATATTTGTTTGAAAGGCAATTTTAGTGGTTGAAAATACGTATATTGAGATACATAAATTTACATTTACAATAGATATTACCAAAATAAATATTATAATGATTTAAATAAAATTATAAACTATAAACAGAGTAACAAAAATTAATATAGATACACCCGCAGGGGTTTGGTCTAGTGGCCAACCAATGTACTATTAAGACGTTCGTGTTGTTACACAGGTCACGAGTTCAAACCTCGATTTATCCGGAGGCGTGCTTGCGGGTTGTGCGATTCTCCCTAGGGGTTATAAGGTAGGCGACATGATTCGACCCCTGTCACTCTAGTACGATACTACCGCCATTGCCGATTCCCCTAGTCATAAAAAAAAATATAAATACATGGATCAAGAATAAGAGGTGTATACAAACATAATATATAATAATATTATTATACAATTTTAGTAATATTAATTTACAATTTTAATAAAGTGTAAAAATACTCTACAACCCTTGGGTTTCGAAAAAAACAACATAGTACATAACAATAGTAATATACTTTACAAACCACCAAGTTTAAGAATATACTATAACCCTTGATTTTTTCATGAAATTGTTCTAATTCTTATATACCTAAATGATATGAAGGAATTTACAAACCACCAAGTTTAAGAATATACTATAACCCTTGATTTTTTCATGAAATTGTTCTAATTCTTATATACCTAAATGACATGAAGGAATTTAAACATAGAAGAGAGTTTATAATTTCCACGTGTAAAATGTGTTCAAACAAAATATTTATTTATGAAAGATATGAGTTACAAAAATTCATGCTCACATGGTATGTATATAATAAAGCAAAACAATTTTTTTAAGAATTGTCAAAATGAAAAGTGTGATTACAAAACATATAAAATACAAAAAGTGATGACATCCATTGTTGTATTCAGAAAAATAAAATAAAATAAAATAAAATACTATGTTAAGTCGGTTAAAAAAAAAACACTAAGGTTGTTTACTTTGTATAAAGAAGTGTAATTAGTGGAATATTTTTTCCCCTTTAGTTTGGACTCGATTTTATCCGATGCAATTGTTGGAACAACCCCCTTTTTCTAAATTTTTAAAGACTAAAGATTAGCTATGGAGCCACCTCTTAACAATGATCTTTATTTAAGAGACTTGTTTTGGTTTCTCAGAAATCGGAAGTTCACGATGTATAAATAGCTTTTTTCCTAGCCTACTTAAAGCCCCGAGTTCCGAAACCCCGAGAACCCGTTTTAAACGTGCTTAAGTGCAAGCTAAAAGTGTTTAACTTTTAATAAGGCCCATCGCAATTTCGCGATTCGGGTTTCCCTGCGACAAAGTGTTATCGAATTCTCGCCCCTCGTAATCCCGACTCCCGAATTCGCGAAGTTTAGAAATTTATTCCCAAATCACGATTAATTAAAAGTTTTAAACAGAGGATTATCACTTAAGGTAATCACGTCGCGAGTTCACGATTCAGACTTTACTTATGCCATGACTTCCGGGGATATGATACTTGTAACCCCGATACCCAAGGTCGTGAGATCCATTTTTAATCTTGATAAATTAAAAACCAAAGGTAATTAGTGTTAATCCGCCAAATCGTAGTTTCGCGATCTCCGGGGTTCATGGTCCAAGACTGAGGGTATAAATATTCCGAAGTTGCGAACGCCAAAAAAATAAATTAAGAACTAAAAGCACTTAATAAATGGACTAAGCCGGATTGACTAACACCTTAATCAACTTTTACGCTGGTACAACCTATGGACAAAGCTTTAAACGTCTCTGCGTTCTTCCCGAGTCATGCCATCAAAGAATTTATGACATTTATAAGAACATCCTGTGAAGTGATTGATGCTAAGATCTGATTTTATCTCTAAAATATTTCCTTTAATGATTTGAACGTTCTGTTAGCAAGAACTTGTATAGGATTTAAGTGCTCAAAACAAAAGGATTATCGTCGTTCGTTTGAAATTCTTTCTACTTTTCTGCAGAGCCATTTTGCCAAAGTAACCCTTGTTTATATTTTCTCTTTCTATGACAGGAGGTCGAATTACAGGGTTCTATATTATGGCTCCGAGGAAAATTCCCAAGACTACCGGTGAGAGTTCGGGTCAAGGTTTAGATATTATCTCCGATACTTCACCTAGGAGCATCAATACTATCAGAACATGGACACAAGTCTTCAACGTCTTGCAACGTGAGCTGATCAATTGTTTTGACGATTCGAGCGGTAATGAGAAAGAGGGCATATCCATAAAATATAAAGTTGTCACTTAGTCTGAGATACACAAGATCGCAGCAAGGCCACATCTCCTCCCGTATTGTGATATGATAAAATGGGCATTGGACCATGCAAACATCCCAACCAGGACAATTTCCAATGAGCAGAAGGTGGTGGTTTGGACTTTTAGGCTAGAACATATACGGGGAATGTACAAGTTGTCTCCCATGCCGAGATTCACACACAACGCCGAATTCTTAGAAGTATTCAAAAAGAAAGAATGTGAGCAGTATGGGAAAAGCCTATCTGACCTTATTAAATATTAGTATTCGCACCCCTCAAAATTCAGGGCCAACTCCAATGGAATCTATTCGATCTCAGCGTTGAAGCCACAGTTCATGTATGTAGCAATGATGGTCTGTAGGCTGTATGGGAAGGAGGATATCGCTCACTTCTTCCTCCCATGGGTGCTGCTGATTCACACAGTGGCTGAGGATTTCACGCTCGATTGGGCCAAGTTTTTGTCTGATAGTCTGGCCAACTGGATCACAGAATACCGAGAGCAAAAGGAAAGTGGGAGAGCATCCTCATTTTCTATGTCGGCTTACATAATGGATGTTGTGTACTTCTTGACGCCTTTCCCATTAATGAGCGTGAGTTGGACTCCAACCAACTAACAACCTATTCATGAATACCATTCAAATATCTGGGAGGATAAAGACAAGGAGTTCGTATACGAGATTTTCAATTGGGTACTGGTGCCTATGCATATTTCTATCTTTGGCCAACCACCCCCCTGGATTTCGGATAAATCCGCATAGCAGACTGGTATATTGAAAGGGAATTTTCATATATTAGGATTTTTGGTTGCTCTGTTCCACCATATGCCCTACCTCTGTTTTTACCAAATAAGCTGGTGTGTCGCAAGATTGTCAGGCAAACGATCCTCGGTGGGATAAGCAAGGAACTCAAGGGAGTTCAGAAGAAGGTATGGCCACCTTTTCCCATACACATTGGCACCTATTCTTTATTAGATTTTGGCCATGCTAAAGCAGAGGCCGCAACCCTGAGCGAGATGAGACTAGTGGGCATAGAGTTTAAGAAGCATGACCCGCATAAGATTATGGGCAACCACCTAGCAAGTTGCAGCCTGAAAAGATACGAGCACGAAGTCTCCCCCCATGACGAAGCTTTCCGAGGGTTAAAAACTTACTCAGAAATTCTAAACCGGGTTCGAGCCCTCCAGTCCGAAGACATGTTCTATTTTTATAAGTTCCAGGAGCACCGGAGGAGCAGGCTCCCCAAAGTTTTGCAAGGTACAGTCTTAAAACCCTTGGGGTCTCAATAAGAAGAAGCCGAGGGCCCGACAGGCACAGGCCCAGATGAACATGAAGCTCAAGGGAACACAGAGAAAACTAAGGTCCTCAAACAAGAATCTGAAGGCCCAAGCCACAAAGAATGATCCCCAGGGGCAGATAATCCAGACAGACAGACCGAGGTTAGAGTCGAGATACCCACAAAGCAGGTATGGGACCCACTGTTGCTCACACCAAATAAATCGGGTACCGACGCTGGTGCGAAGAATATACCCTAATAAATTGGCAGTCCCATCCCATCTGTCATACCCCTACAATTTTCCAGAGGGGACCCTGATGCTGGAGCGATATCTATAGAAGACCTGACACCTATCACCACCGAAGAGTTGCCCCCTAGCGAGTTTTTCTTCAGCAAGACAAGGAGGGCCATAGTGAAACGGGAAACGCATCACCAGGCAGGCGCAGTGGCCAAAAAATTCAAAATATTGACAGATGACAAAGATTTAGAATAAGAAGATTTCACTGACGAGATAGCGGGAACGTTGGGGGCCTATGCCACCGCAAACCAATACTCAGTTGGGACCCTAAGGATCCGATTGAAACAAAAGGATCGGTTGATCAACGAGTTGCAGAGTTGTCTATCAGAATTAGAGACGAATGCCCGAAACGAGGCATATTAAGAGCTTGAGCAAGCCAGAGAGGTCAACTGACAGGAAATCAAGCAACTCAAGACTAATCTTGAGCAAATGCAGTAGTCAGTTGAAGAGATCCAAACACAGGCTGAGCGACAGAAGGAATTGATAAACCAGCTGCAGACTGAGTTGGATCTCACTGAAAGCCAGGTCATAGACATGACGATATTCCAAACCCAGGCCATGGAGATCTGAAGGAGAATATAAATGGCTCAGCAGAGTTTGCTTTCCAAAATATAAATCATCCAAGATCATGTTCAACTAGTAGACCAAGCCTTGGACCAAGTCACTTTAAGAGAAGGGGAAGCCCGGGTAGCCCGAAGTACATTCCAAGAAGTTGTCACATCTGCAGCAAAGGAAGAGGTAGTCATCGCTTCCATATTGTCCATTAAAGAATAGACCAGGGGGAATATCCTGTTGATGGCCTGGGAACATGATATATCCAAAAACAGGAAAAGGACCAAAGAGGTGAGGGATTCTTGTGAAGAAATATTTGGTTCAATAAACAAAAAATTGTTAGAGCTCGATAGAGAAGCTAGAGCTGGAACGTTAGGGAAAATCAACATAGCTAAGCATATGTTAGATATCAAAGAAAGTATGGAAAGGGATCAAGCCGATCTCTCTCAAGTAAGTCAAGTCGACATTGCTCAGATTGACAAATGGCTAATTAATACGAATTTACTATTACTATCCATCATGACAAAAGATCGACAGGTGGGAGGGAGGATCCCGCAACTGGACAAGAAGTGTTACTTATTTGAGGCAAATGACCAATTCGATCCATCCAAGTCTATCGCCCAGCTGGTAGAGAGATGTATTAAATGTATCGAGCATGGGCAAGGAAAATATTCAAGAAGAAAATAATGTAATTACACGTATTTTCAAAGTTTTGGACGCCAGGCGATGGGGAGAGGTGAAAGGCCTGTAGAAAAAGATAGGGACAACAAGTGAAGCATTCCACATGCTTAGCTCGTAACTCCCGTTCTTTGAATAATTGAATTGTAATGCCACATGTTGGTATAAATACATATTTGATTATGTAAGGAAGGGCTTTTTGTTTTGGCAGATTGTAATAGAGAAATTTTCCTTTGCCAGGATTAATACAAAGCGAATTGAAGACTCCATATTCCGTCAAGATTGAGTTATGTGCTTTCCTCTGTTATTTCATACTTCATGTCATTTTTATATATATCTTTGATGAATGCTTTAACTAGAATTTAGTACAACCTCTACTATGGCGATCGTGTTTTAGTTATCTAATTATTTACAGCTTTTCCTCTGTATCGGCTATTAGCAGGTACAAGACCTGTGGATTACTTAGATCTCTATATTTTATGCTTCATTAAAGTGTTTCTTTTCTTTTTCTTCTTCTGTTACAGCGTGAGATTCCTCTGGAATTGATGCCTCACATTGTCTGAAAGCTCTATGTTTTCTTTCGTTTCATACTTGGTTTCAAATTTTAACTCAGTTACGGAAAATGACCTTCGATTTTGTTAAACTATTAATTGGTTTCACATGATGTTTTCTCATATAATCTAAAATTGAATCAACAAGTTAAAAGAAACAATCTCTTAAATTTTTGTCCCTTAAATGACTACCCTTGTTGCAAGGAAACCTCACATAGAACCTAGGCTCTCAGACCAAACCATCATTGCCTTAAACCTCTTTGATACTATCCTAAGAATTGCAACCACCCGGGTGAACTCGAATGTTCGTGGGTAGCCATTGAACGGGACATAACCATTCTAGAACAAGTGGAAGTTAGACATAGACAACTTAGAAATCAACCATAGTTTCTCTTCTAGTTGTTTTCTCCTTTCCATATCTTTTACCCTCTTCTGGATGCCTAGACTCTATACTTTGTAGCCTTAAGTACAAACTATAGAACAACATCTTTCTGGCGCCGTTTCCGGGAATCAGAGTATCATAGTCACTTTCCCCTGAGAGAACGACATTTCCAAGTTTTGTTCTTTGATAGTGAACAAAGAGCGAACACCTTGCTAAGGATAAACCTTTATCATTCACTTGGAGACTCCAATTTTAAGTAAGTTGGCATCCGTTCGAAGGAACACCAGACAAAACCCAGATGCTAAACAGACCGTGCCAGTTTCCGATCCTGAAAAAATACTAAAACCAAGGGGTCTTTTCAAACAAACCACTGTTGTTTACCAACCCAAGTCTACCCAGTCCAAAGCTAAGATCCCTCTTGAACCTTCATCCTTGCGAGAAATTTCTCTCAGAAAAACATCGGACAATATTGTCGAAGCCGAGACCCTAAATCCCGAGTCAATCCTACCTGAGATTAAGACTGAAACCTCTCCGACTACCTCTTATGTTAGTAGGGGTGAGATGTCTGCCGTAAATCTCATCCCTATTAATATCCCATCGACTCTCGATATAAACTTCTCTGTCACTTAGGGCCCTGAAGAAGGTACCACACACTCGGATTCAAAACCGGTGGGTTCTCCCATTTACATACCCTGCAAATCAGAGGAACTGAGTCCCCGTATACCCTTTCCCCCTTTCTCAACTTTCACCTCCCCTAATAAAGAGTTCCCTGAAAGTCACTATACATCTTCGCCAACCCTCTTTATAACACACCAATTTCCTCTCCTAGATTATCCATGGTCGTCGTCGGAGGAGGAGCAGGGGGAGTAGGAGGTCAAGGCCAACAACCGCCCCCTAGTATTTTTGCCAAGGTAGCTGCTAGATACGCCCCCTTGGTCCTTCCAGTACCCCTCCATGATTTACCAGAAAACTATATGAAAAACTTGCCCAAGTTCACAGGAGAAGGAGATCTAACCGCAGTTGAGCATATCAACTTCTTTGATCAATTTGCAGATATTCTAGGTCTCGAACATGAGGACGTGTATTCCCGGTTTTTTTTCCAAACCTTCGAAGGGCAGGCAAGAACTTGGTTTCAGAGCCTTCCCCCAGGTTCAATATTATCCTACGATGCACTAGAAGACCTATTTCTCAGACAATGGGGTGAAAGAAAGGATCATTTATACTATTTGATCGAGTTTGGGTCTTTAAAGAAAAAAGGTTCAGAAACTATTATGGAATTTATCCAGAGATTTAACAAGTTTTACAATAAGATCCTGGTCAAAGTTAAAACGTCCCAACCCACAGCCAAAGTAACTTTCACAGGAGCCTTCGAACCCAATTTCGCTCTGTTGTTAAGATAAAGGAGAGGGGCCGACTTAACCCAAATGCAAGATGACGCTGTGGAAATTAAGTCAAACATGATGGCTTCGAGTAAATTAAAAACAAAAATCGAAACGGGAAACAGGGAGACCAAACATTTTAGAGAACAAGTGGGTCCCTTTGGATCTGGAAGGTCCTGAGATGACAAAATGGATGATATGGCTAGGATAATAAAAGAGCTATCAAACAAAATCTCAAGAATGGAGCTAGACCAATCCAAAGCTAATCAATTCATTAAGAGAGAATTCAAGAGAAACCCCAATCCTCAAATTCAACAAAGACAGATTAAAAATGAAGATCAAAAAATTCAAACCCCTCTAAAAAATGAAATTTTTATTGGAGGAAATGATATACAAGAGTTTGAGGATTTAGAAGAAGACGTAAACAATTTGGGCGATGACTGTATGCAACCTCATTTAACTAAGGAAGATTATGAGAAGTCTCTAAACACAGAACGGTCATTGACTGAAGATGATAACATAAACAACGATGATGATTCTACATATCAAGGGATGGTCGATACTATAATGGCCAAGCTCCAACATAAGTACAATCTGAGGCCTAAAAATAAACCTGTGACGACTACTCAATCCAAGAAAATTTTGCCTAGAGGCGAAACATACAAGCCCGCCCAGAAAGAGACCGAGATGCAAAATTAAAAAGGGGTAGACTCGCAGAATACCAACGTAAAGGAGGTTGAAACCCAAGTGAAAAGAACTAAGACAACTGAAACGCAGACACCGGAAACCAGAACCGCCGAAAATAAAACAGTGCAAACAAATAAATTGGAAAAGAAAGAGTCTGAAGTTTCAACCAAGGAAACATATAGAGTTGCGGGAGGTTTCTGCCTAGAAAATGAGATAAATAAGATCAAGATACCAATACCTTTGGTCGAGTTGGCGAAGAACCCTATGTACCGAAAGCAAATAACCAAAACGATACATTTTTTAGATTTAGAGAGTTAGTCTGACGTGATAAATTTGGAAGATGATAAGCCTAATATCACTTTTGGTCCACATTTTGAACGTGCCAGAGATACCGTCGCCCCCTTCTACATTACCCTAAACATGCATGATCGACTGCTGCATAATTGCATGCTAGACTCTGGAGCCTCTCTGCAAGATACCAGATATAATAAATACGCAAAACATAAATAAAATGCTAGAAATGGCAGAATTACAGTAATATAACCAGCATAATCTCCACAATAACAAAGAAATAATATGAGAACAACAACTGAAATAACACTTTGATTCAGAAAGCAATGTCCACAGGCCTCTTCGAGGGGACAACCTGTAGTCGAGCAATGCTCTGTTACAATAATCGCCAAGCTAGGGTTTTTATACCCTCGACCCTTATTTATACTAAATATGTCTATTAAGAGAAGCATCTAGAGGAAGATCCTTCTAGAAGCGAAAGATTCTATTAGGTCTTCTTACATCCACCTTATTCTATTTGATTGAAAGGCTTTATTAATATTGACCTTTATTACATCTGAATACATTGATCTACCTATGTGCTGGTTAGGACCTTAACATGTCCACCCCCTTAAAAACAACCTTGTCCTCAAGGCTTGAGATGTGGAAACTACTGCAGAATGGTAGCTGGTTCCCAAGTGGCATCTGATGGAGTCATATCTTTCCACTGTACTAGCACTTCCTTGATGGTTCTCTAACGTAGGCGATGCTCACGCTGGTCCAAAACTACTTTTGGCTGTAGCCAAATGGATCCTTCTTTAGGTAACTCTGGAAGGTTGGTTTGAATTTGGCACCTAGTTCCAATCACCTTCTTCAAGCATGAAACATGAAAAACAAGATGTAGCTTTGACTGACTGGGTAGAGCTAACTGATATGCGACTTGTCCCACACGCTTGAGAATTGTGTAAGGACCATAAAATTTGGGCGCTAGCTTCTGAAAATGCTCGGCCTTGAGGGAAGTTTGCTTATATGGTTGCAGTCACAGAAACACCTGATCCCCTTCTGCAAATTGATGTTCAGAGTGACCTTGATCAGCTAGCTGCTTCATGTGATTCTGTGCCATGACCAAGTTCTCTTTAAGGGTACGAAGAATATCCTCTCGAACTGTAAGTGTTTGGTCAACCGCCTGGACCTTTGAGGTACCCGGTAAGTATGAGAGAACTGAAGGTGGCTTCTGTCCATATACCGCTTCAAAATGAGTCATGCGAGTGGCTGTATGGTATGTAGTGTTGTACCACCATTCGTCTAGGAGTAACCATTGAGCCCACTGGTGTTTTTTTTCAGAGGCAAAGCACCTCAGATATGTTTCCAAACACTTGTTGAAAACTTCCGTTTTACCATCCGTCTGGGGATGATAGGCTGAGCTGAGATGCAATTGTGTGCCTTGTAGCTTAAACAGTTCTTGCCGAAATTTGCTTGTGAAAGTTGGGTCACGATAAGAAACAATAGAGTGTGGCATGCCATGAAGCTTGAAGACTTGGTCCATGAAAATTTGAGCCACCGTGGATGCAATAAATGGGTGGTGAAGAGCACAAAAATGAGCATACTTGGAAAGGCGATCCACCACCACCATTATGACTGATTTATTCCCCGATTTGGGTAAGCCTGTAATAAATTCCATAGAGATATCCTTCCAAATAGTAGGGGGAATCAGAAGCGGTTGGAGGGTGCCCGGAGATTTGACTGTTTCTCCCTTGTTGCGTTGACACACCTCGCAATTCAGCAACAAAATTACGGATGTCCTGTTTCATACCATCCCAAAAAAAAGAACGTTTGACCCTGTCATATGTTTTGGTGAATCCTGAGTGCCTCGCTGTGGGTGTAGCATGAAGCTCAGAAAGTACCATGGATTTGAGCTTGGATTGTTTACTTAAATACAAGCGGCCTTTGTATCGAAGCTCATCCTGGAGCCAAGAGTACCCTGGGGGAGCCGGAGCCTTGGTCTGCAATTGCTGGATCAGATGCAAACTTTTGGGATCTTGAAGCCATTCCTGGTGCACAGCTTGGAGCCAATCGGGTACAATGAAGGAAAGAGAAAAAATGGATCCTTCGTCTTCA
>ML789053.1:990398-1005984 GCA_009831015.1 Picea engelmannii | reverse complement strand
TTTGGCCAAGTCATCTGTAATGTTGTAGAGAGAGAAATAATGTTCCATTTGGGTGACCCAACCAGTGGGGTCCGAGCCATCAAATTTGGTTACATCCACCCGCGGAAGGTGTATGTCCCGTTGAAAGTGATGGGGCTGAAAGGTATGGGAATGGGAATAAGTTTCACCTTCATTCTTTGTATGTGCGTTAGGAAAAGGGTCATCGGTAGGGATCTTTAGTTTGGTGTAGAGTGATGCAAAGAAAGATTCAAGCTGGGTGATCAGTTCTTGTTTGACTTCCTCCATTGCGGACTGCATAGAGGCATTTATGGTGGTATTGATGGATGTATCACGGGAGGCAATAGTAGCACTGATTTGTTGCACTTATTTTTGAGTCTCGAGGAAACTAGATTGCAAGGTGTTGAAGCGAGACTCTAGTTCTTGGCTACGGGTATGGGCCATGAGGATGGGTGAACTGAAAAGGGAGCGGGCGGGTCATAATTTTTTGCAGAAAAATGATATGGATGAATGTGATAAGGGAGAAGAGATGAATCTAATGGAATAGGTCTCAAATAATGGTGAAAAAATTTCCAGACTTTTTTTTTTACAACTGCGGGGTTATACTTCGGTCTGAAGAATGTTGCAGTGTTGAAATCCCCAAATTCTTAACCATAAAGAAATGTGTATTTCCTTGGCAACCCGAACATAGTTGCGCGGCAATAGATCTGGTCGGTTTAATTTGTTTATGTTTATGTTCCCCAAGGGTTAGGTATTCAAGGGTTCTACAGACAAGGGTTTGCCCTATGCTATATCTCTTTGATATACATGCGGGGTCCAACAGTAGTACTCGACCCAATATCTCAGGGCACTAACTAAGGAGGATAGACCGTACCCTTAGCCGTACTACCCGACTACCTAGGTACTAGAGAGTATCTTCCCAAGTGCTGTTCTCGGTGACACTATAGCAGTCTGGTGGCTGATAGGTTTATCTAAAGAGGGCTTCAGAAAATCTAGGCCGATCCGTACACATGTGTTTTCTGATGCGCTACCACTCGAAGGGGTACCAACAGGGGTTACAAGGGTGGCCAACAGATGTGTGCTTAAGAACCACTTGTATTTCCTGTGTGTATGAATCCCTCAACCACGGGTTTATGCGCGTAACGACATATCTTTATGGATTAAAGACGTCGGAATATGTCTCTACCCTGAAAAAAAACCCACAATTTCTGCCAAGGAAAGTGCTCTGATACCACTTGCAAGATACCAGATATAATAAATACGCAGAACATAAATAAAAGGCTAGAAATGGCATAATTATAGTAATATAACCAACATAATCTCCACAATAACACATAAATAATATGAGAACAACAACTGAAATAACACTTTGATTCAGAAAGCAATGTTCACAGGCCTCTTCGAGGGGGCAACCTCCAGTCAAGCAACACTCTGTTACAATAATCTCCAAGCTAGGGTTTTCATACCCTCGACCCTTATTTATACTAAATATGTCTATTAAGAGAAGCATCTAGAGGAATATCCTTCTAGAAGCGGAAGCTTCTATTAGGTCTTCTTACATCTGCCTTATTCTATTTTATTGAAAGGCCTTATTAATATTGACCTTTATTACATCCGAATACATTGATCTACCTATGTGTGGGTTAGGACCTTAACACTCTCATAACGTAATGCCTAGATCTATTATGGATAGACTAGGCCTCGAAATCACCAGACCCTATGGAGATATTTACTCGTTCGATTCAAGGAGATTTAAGTGCATGGGCATGATCAAAGATTTAATAGTCACTCTCGCCCATATTACGGTGAAAAGTGTCCTAATGGATGTAGTTATCGCTGATATACCCCCGAAGTATGGTTTTCTATTATCTAGATCTTGGGGAGCCAAGCTCGGGGGATCTCTTCAGCTGGACATGACCTATGCCACGATCCCTATTTTTGGCAGGCAGTTCACTCGGTTATACAGGGAAACACGGTTGGCATATACGGTAAGCGATCCTCAGAATCCTAACAATTACCTTGTTTATGTCACTGACCAAGACCTGGGAAATTGCATTTTGTCTTTTGACAATAGTGAAAATAATTGTACAAAAGAAAGTTATATAGATGAAAATAAAACTGAAAAGACAGATAAAAATGTGTATAACACTGGAACTTGGAAAATGTTTTTTGATGGTGCTTTGTTGTGTTGAGGGGAAAGTGCAGGAGTTCTTTTCATAGCACCTGAAAATGAATTTGTTATCCCCTTCTCTTACAGGCTATAGTGGGACATAGACTACACAAATAACGTATGCGAATATGAAGCTCTAGTCTTGGGACTAGAAGCTGCCAAGAAGATAAACATAAAGAACCTAGAAGTATATGGAGATGCATAATTGATTGTGAATCAGGTAAATCGGCAGTACCAGGCCAATCACCCGAGACTAAGGTACTACAAAAATTGCGCCTGGGATCTAATGGAAAATTTCTTTTCATCAGTAAATGTTCATTTCATCCCATGTGCGGAAAACCAACAAGCCGATTCATTGTCCAAAGCAACTTCGACCTTCTAACCCCCTACTTCATTCCAATTGAAATACCACATAGAGCTGAGGCACAGACCATCCATACCAAACAACATACAACACTGGTAGGTATTCAAAGATGACGATCATATCAAAAATTTCCTGGAAATGGTGGATGATTTCGCCGAAACTCACATTGACCAGGAAAACCAAAATGACCATACCTAGATTATGCAAGAAGGGGAGGAGCCTTAGGAGTTCCAAGAAAAAATCGCAAATCATTGCATGCTAGTGTTAAAAAATAATCAGATCCCTAAGGTCCTGATACCTCTGGAAAGGTTGTTTGATCAAAATGACATGCCTCTGAGGTCTACCTTGCAACCCAAACCAGAGGAGGTCGAAGACTATGACGTGGGCACCGCTAAAGAACCTAGGATAGTGAAACTATCAAAGTACCTTCCTCCTGAGATGAAAAGAAAGTATACATACTTACTCGGGCTGTGTAAGGATGTTTTTGCATGGTCTTATGATGAGATCAGAACTTATGACACCTCTGTGATCGAGCATAAGGTACCTTTGAAACCTGGTGTTAAGCCCTTCAGATAGAAGCTCAGACAAATCAACCCCATTTTATTGCCTGTGGTCGAAAAAGAAGTGAAAAATCTTTTAGACGCAAAAATAATTGTACCTCTCAAGTACTCTGACTAGGTGGCGAACCTAGTCCTGGTTAGAAAACAGAGTGGGGAAATCAGACTGTGCATGGATTTCAAAAACCTAAATAAATCCTCTCTCAATGAAAATTATCCTCTACCCAAGATGGATCACATGTTAGAGAAGGTAGTTGGTGCTAATAGAATGTCGATGATCGATGGGTTTTCGGGTTACAATCAAATTGTGGTCAACGAAAAGGATAAGGAAAAAATCGCTTTCACCACGCCTTGGGGTACATTCATGTATGACAAAATGCCTTTTGGTTTGATGAATGCAAGTGGCACCTTCGAGCGAGCTATGGACATCGCCTTTATCAGTGAAAGAGACAGATTCATGGTTATTTGTCTCGATGACCTGACAGTGTTCTCTAAATCCAACGAAGACCACCTGATACACCTCCAATAAACTTTCAAGAAGTGCTGAAAATTTGGTTTGTCCTTAAACCCCAAAAAGTCTCATTTCGCGATGCAAGAAGGTAAACTCTTGGGCCATATTGTGTCTCAGGACGGAATTAAAATTGACCCTAAAAGGGTTGAAGCTATAGACACCATAAATATTCCTAGAAACGTTAAGGAAATTCAGTCTTTTTTAGGAAGAATACTTTTTTTGAGAAGGTTTATTCCGAATTTTGCTGAAATCGTGAAATTGATCACATATATGCTTAAGAAAAACAACGAATTTAAATGGACGGGCGAAGCCAAAGCGTCATTTGCTCGAATAAAAAAGGTTATAAGCGAAGCACCTGTACTAGCAAGCCCTGATTACCTGAAAGATTTTTTGATTTTCTCATTCACATTTGAACACACAATTGCGGCGGTACTCCTCCAAAAAAATGAGGAAGGTTTCGAGCAACCTATAGCATTCTTCAGTAAAAGTCTTAGAGATGCAGAATTGAGATATGATATAATGGAAAAACAAGCATATGCTATGGTAAAGGCGCTAAAGGCTTTCAAAACCTACGTGTTACACTCCAAGGTAATTGCATACGTACCCACCAGTTCTGTAAAAGACATATTGGTACAACTTGACAGTGACAAGAAGAGGGGTCAGTGGCTTGCCAAAATTCAAGACTTCGATTTAGAGGTGAAGCCGAAAAAACTGCTAAAGGGACAAGGTTTGGATAATCTCTTAGCTGAATCAAATTTCAGATCACTTGGGATAAATAACCTACATAAATATGAAGGAGATGTGGACATAGATGCATTCGATGACCAAATATCTGCGACCAAAATCGAGGAGAAGTTTGTCTCATCAGGCTGGTATAAAGACATAGTGTCCTACCTACTGACCCTGAAATGCCCAAGTGATTTGTCTCCATTTAAGGCCAGGACATTGAAGCTGCACGCAGTGAAGTACTATATATCCTAATGTCAATTGTTTTGGAAGGACACATTAGGCTTCCTACTGGTTCGTCTAGTGGAACCTGAAACATAATGGGTCATAAACGAATTTCACGAAGGGGTATGCGGAGGAAATCACGCGTGGAGGGAAACAACTTATAAAATCCTAAGAGCGGAATATTATTGGCCTAAAATATTCTCATATGTCAACGCCAAAGTCAGATCCTTTAACTCTTTCCAATTATTCACAGGAAAGCAAAAACTCCCAGCACTACCTTTGGTTCCGGTGAAAGCAGAAACCCCTTTTCAACAATGGGGGTTGGATTTTATAGGAAAAATCAACCCACACTCCAATGCTCAACATAAATGGATCCTGACTGCTACATACTACTTCACCAAATGGGTGGAGGCTATTCCGACTAGAAAGGTGACCGATTCAGTGGTAATAGATTTCTTGGAAGAGAACATACTGTCTAGATTTGGCTGTCCCCGAAAGATAGTCACGGATAATGCCCAGGCATTCAAGTCTATGGCAATGGTAAGATTTTGCCAAAAATATAACATCATATTGGGCCATTCCACAACATATTACCCTCAAGGAAATGGGTTAGCCGAATCATCAAATAAAAGTTTAATTACCATAATTAAGAAGGTGTTGAGCGTAAACAAAAAATCTTGGCATGTGCATTTGAAGTATGCTTTGTGGGGAAATTAGATAGGTATGAAGAAATATATTGGTACTTCTCCTTTCCAAATGGTATATGGTACTGACGTGGTATTACCTATAAATCTAGCACTCCCTATGATGAAGCTCTGGAAAGATGAGAAAGAAGAACCAAACCATGTCACAAGGAGAATAACTCAATTGATTGAGGTCCAGCAACACAAGACCGAGGTGGTCGAAAGGATGCAGAAATACCAGGACAACATGAAAGAACTGTTTGATCATAAGGCCAAAGACATGGAATTCCTCCCTGGCGATTTGGTTTTGAAATGGGATGCTAGGAGGAAGACTCTGCAAAACATGGTAAATTTGACCATATCTGGTATGGACCATTCAAATTCATAGCGTCTGAAGGGAAGAATTCGTATCTATTGGAAAATTTGGACGGTAAAATATTCAACGCCCTTGTTAACGGGCGTTATCTGAAGCATTATATGCAATAAATGATTTCCCAGTTTCCATTGTATATACCGGTTTGTGTTTTCATTTTCTTTTTACAGATTTGGTTGAGTTTTACCTTCATCGTAAATAAAACAGGTCAATGATCTCTTAGGAATAAAAATATACAATAATCAATGCCTCGAAATCTATAAACCTTAAAACCCTGATACTCCCACTGTTGTTTTCTTTCAGGATTACACCTTACAACCCCAATAGGAAAAATAAGAAAATAGATGGGCATGCATCGAGAAATCAATCTACCCAAAACATGTGATAAAAGAAAGTTTATTAAGATGAAATCAAAATGGTAAGGCAAAGGTATGATCGCCCTAACTGTCTAGATTTTTTGAATGATTATCACCTAGGTGCAACAACTTTTCATCGAATGTGGTTTTTCGTCGGGTGTGCCCACCAAAGAACTTTTTTCACTATGGTTTCCAAGGAGTTCCTCCCAAATAAGATGAAGAAATTTGAAACAAACTGCAGAAGTAAAGTAGCCTCAAAGAAAAAGTTCCCAAGGTCGAAACTAAGTATAATGCCCATGCTTATAAAATCTGAGCTTTCCTCGTCACATTTCCCCCCTTTCTACTTTTCTTTCTCCCCTGGAACCAGATGTTTCTGTATGACATACACAGAAGAAGAAGGAGTTACACTTTACCACTCGAAGCTAGAAAATGATTGTTTTGAAGGCTACCCAGATAGCTCTTCGGCTCCTACTGAACTAAAATATGCGTGGGCTGATCCTAATTCTCTTAGTTATTTCAACAAGTTTTAATGATCAGTTTTGCATCAAAAGAAGGCCCCCAGAAGTAAAGTTCCCCATAATTTCCTGCAGACTAATATGTTTTGAAGTTCAAAGGGGAAACTGGTCCAGATTAATCGAAATGAGTTAACAGACCTCTATAGCAAATTATACATAGATATCACCCCTGGTATACTTTATACTAATTGATTGCCCCCACTTCATGTCAAAAGAAAAATATAAGATAGATGGTGAAAGGAAATTTGAAAAATTCGATTGCCCCCATCCAGTCCCAAAGAGATGATGAAAGGAAATTCATGAAATGATTGCCCTCATCTTAGCATTTAATGCAAAATTACAACTTGAAGTGGTGAAAGGAAATTCAATAAAAGGGAACCAGATAACTTCACCGGGGTACTGAACAAGCTCGCTGGCAGTGAAGCAATGTCCAGGATATCCGTAAGGCTATTATACATGAACCATATTGTTATCTGTGACCATTTTTCACTTGAAGCCAGATCTACATCCCATGTCCATACAGGAATCCCTGTTTAAAAATGTGAAAACTACTTCACACTAATGCAAGAAAAATCAACAAAACCTATTTAAATCCTTAAGATTCTTTGGTCATCCTAAGCAAACACAAGTTCAGTGTTAGGGAAGGGGAAGCTACCAGGTGGACCAAATTTGAGCTAGGGAAGGGATGAAGTCCCAAAGGCTTTCAGAGTTAAGGATGAAACCCTCCTTTTTCTTCTATATCCTCTTTCTAAAAAAGTCTCGCATAAGCAAACTAATGACTCCATTCGCCCAATAAAGGCACATGGTCTACTGTTCTTCTCACCCCCCAGGGAGACGAGATCCCTAGATGGAGCCTATGTTGGACCCCCTTTTTCTAAAATTTTCAAGACTAAAGATTAACTATGGAGCCGCCTCTTAACAATGATCTTTATTTAAGAGACTTGTTTTGGTTTCTCGGAAATCGATAGTTCGCGATGTATAAAGATCTTTTTTCCTAGCCTACTTAAAGCCCCGAGTTTCAAAACCCCGAGAACCCGTTTTAAACACACTTAAGTGCAAGCTAAAAGTGTTTAACTTATAATAAGGCCCATCACAATTTCGTGATTCGGGTTTCCCTGCGACAAAGTGTTATCGAATTCTCGCCCCTCATAATCCCGACTCCCGAATTTGCGAAGTTTAGAAAGTTATTCCCAAATCACGATTAATTAAAAGTTTTAAACATAGGATTATCACTTAAGCTAATCACGTCATGAGTTCGCAATTCAGAATTTACTTATGCCATGACTTCCGGGGATATGATACTTGTAACCCCGATACCCGAGGTCGCGAGATCCATTTTTAATCTTGATAAATTAAAAACCAAAGGTAATTAGTGTTAATCCGCCAAATTGCAGTTTCGTGATCTCCAGGGTTCATGGTCCAAAACTAAGAGTAGAAATATTCCGAAGTTGCGAATGCCGAAAAAAACAATTAAGAACTAAAAGCACTTAATAAATGGACTAAGTCGGATTGAATAACGCCTTAATCAATTTTTATGCCGGTACAGCCTACGAACAAAGCGTTAAACGTCTCTGCATTCTTCCCGAGTCACGCCATCAAAGCATTTATGACATTTATAAGAAGGTCCTATGAAGTGATTGAAACTAAGATCTGATTTTATCTCTAAAATCTTTCCTTTAATGATTTGAACGTTCTGTCAGCGAGAAATCGTATAGGATTTAAGTGCTCAAAACGAAAGGATTACTATCGTTCGTTTGAAATTCTTTCTAGTTTTCTGCAGAGCCATTTTGCCAAAGTAACCACTGTTTGTATTTTCTCTTTTTGTGACAGGAGGCCGAATTACAGGGTTCTATATTATGGCTCCGAGGAAAACTCCCAAGACTACTGGTGAGAGTTTGGGTCAAGGTTCAAATATTATCTTCGATACTTCACCCAGGAGCATCAATACTGTCAAAACATGGACACAAGTCTCCGATGTCTTGCAAAGCAAGCTGATCAATTGTTCGAACGATTCCAGTGGGAATGAGAAAGAGGACATATCCATAAAATATAAAGTTGTCACTTAGTCTGAGATACACAAGATCGTAGCAAGGCCATGTCTCCTCCCGTATTGTGATATGATAAAATGGGCATTAGACCATGCATGCATCCTAACCAAAACAATTTTCAATGAGTAGAAGGTGGCGGTTGGGACTTTCAGGCTAGAACATATACGGGAAATGTACAAATTGTCTCCCACGCCGAGATTCACACACAACACCGAATTCTTAGAAGTCTTCAAAAAGAAAGAATGCGAGCAGTATGGGAAAAGCCTATCTGACCTTATTAAAGATTAATATTCACACCCCACGAAATTCACGGTCGACTCCAATGGAATCTATTCGATCTCAGCATTGGAGCCACAATTCATGTATGTAGCAATGATGGTATGTAGGCTATATGGGAAGGAGGATACCACTCACTTTTTCCTCCCATGGGTGTCATTGATTCACACAGTGGCTGAGGGTTTCACGCTCGATTGGGCCAAGTTTTTTTCTGATAGTCTGGCCAGCTAGATCACAGAATACCAAGAGAAAAAGGCAAGTGGGAGAGCGTCCTCATTTTTTATGTCGGCTTACATAATGGATGTTGTGTGCTTCTTGACGCCTTTCCCATTAATGAGCTGGAGTTGGACACCAACCAATGAACAACCTATAAATGAATACCATTCGAAGCTCTGGGAGGATAAATCCAAGGAGTTCGTATACGATATTTTCAATTGGGTACTGGTGCCGATGCATATTTCTATCTTCGGCCAACCACCCCCCCGGATTTCGGATAAATCCGCGGAAGATTTAAGCCGCGTAGTAGACTGGTATATTGAAAGGGAATTTTCATATATTAGGGTTTTTGGTTTCTTTGTTCCACCATATGCCCTACCTCTATTTTTACCAGATAAGCTGGCGCGTCGTGAGATTTCCAGGCAAACGGTGCTTGGCGGGATAAGAAAGGAACTCAAGGGAATTCAGAAGAAGGTATGGCTACCTTTTCCCATACACAATGGCACCTATTCTTTATTAGATTTTGGCCATGCTAAAGAAGAGGCCGCAACCCTGAGCGAGATGAGACTAGTGGGCATCGAGTTTAAGAAGCATGACCTACATAAGATTGTGGGCAACCACCTGGAAAGTTGCGGCCTGAAAATATACGAGCACGAAGTCTCCCCCCATGACGAAGTTTTTCGAGGGGTAAAAACTTACTTAGAAGTTCTAAATTGGGTTTGATCCCTCTAGTCCAGAGACATCTTCGATTTTTATAAGTTCTAGGAGCACCGAAGGAGTGATCTCCCCAAAGTTTTGCAAGGTACAGTCTCAAAACCCCCATGGTCTCAAAAAGCAGAAGTCGAGGGCCCGATTGGCACAGGCCTGGATGAATAGGAAGCTCAAGGGAACACAGAGAAAACTAAGGTCCTCAAACAAGAATCCGAAGGCCCAAGCCACGAAGAAAGATCCCCAGGGGTAGATAATCCGGACAGACAGACCGAGGTTAGAGTCGAGATACCCGCAAAGCAGGTATGGGACCCACTGTTACTCACACCGAATAAATCAGGTACCGATGTTGGTGAGAAGAATATACCCTAAGAAATTGGCAGTCCCATCCCGTCTGTCACACCCCTACAGTTTTCTAGAGGGGACCCTGATGCTGGAGCGATATCTATAGAAGACCTGACGCTTATCACCACCGAAGAGTTGCCCCCTAGGGAGATTTTCTTTAGCAAGAAAAGGAGGGCCATAGTGAAACAGGAAACACATCACCAGGCAGGCGCAATGGCCAAAAAATTCAAAATATTGACAGACGACAAAGATTTAGAAGAATAAGAGTTCATTGACGAGATAGTGGGAACGTTGGGGGATTATGTCACCGTAAACCAATACTCAGTTGGGACCCTAAGGGGCCAATTGAAACAAAAGGATCGGTTGATCAACGAGTTGCAGAGTCGTCTATCAGAATCAGAGACGAATGCTCGAAACAAGGCATATTAATAGCTCGAGCAAGCCAGAGAGGTCAACCGACAGGAAATCGAGAAACTCAAGACTAATCTTGAGAAAATGCAGCAGTCGGTCTAAGAGAGCCAAACACAGGCTGAGCGACAGGAGGAATTGATAAACCAACTGTAGACTGAGTTGGATCTCACCGAAATCCAGGTCATAGACATGACAATATTCCAAACCCAGGCCGCGGAGATCCGAAGGAGAATAGAAACGACTCAACAGAGTTTGCTTGCCAAAATATAAATCATCCAGGATCATGTTCAACTAGTAGACCAAGCCCTGGACCAAGTCACTTTAAGAGAAGGGGAAGCCCGAAGTACATTCCAAGAAGCTTTCACATCTGCAGCAAAGGAAGAGGTAGCCATCGCTTCCAGATTGTCCATTAAAGAACAGACCAGGGGGAATATCCTTTTGATGGCCTGGGAACATGATATATCCAAAAACAAGAAAAGGGCCAAAGAGGCGAGGGATTCTTGTGAAGAAATATTTGGTTCAATAAACAAAAATTTGTTAGAGCTCGATAGAGAAGCTAGCGCTGGAACATTAGGGAAATTCAGCATAGCTAAGCATCTGTTAGATATCAAAGAAAGTATGGAAAGGGATCAAGTCGAGCTCTCTCAAGTAAGTCAAGTCGACTTTGCTCAGATTTACAAATGGCTAATTAAGACAAATTTACTATTACTATCCATCATGACAGAATATTAACAGGTGGGAGGGAGGATACCGCAACTGGACAAGAAGCATTACTTATTTGAGGCAAATGACCAAGTCGAGCCCTCCAAGTCTATCGCCCAACTGGTAGAGAGATGTCTTAAATGTATCGAGCATGGGCAAGGAAAAGATTCAGGAAGAAAATAATGTAATTACATGTATTTTCAAAGTTTTCGATGCCAGGCGATAGGGAGAGGTGAAAGGCCTGCAGAAAAAGATAGGGACAACAAGTGAAGCGTTCCACATGCTTAGCTCGTAACTCCCGTTCTTTGAATAATTGAATTGTAATGCCACATGTTGGTATAAATACATCTTTGATTATGTAAGGAAGAGCTTTTTCTTTTGGCAGATTGTAATAGAGAAATTTTCCTTTGCCAGGATTAATACAAAGCGAATTGAAGACTCCATATTCCGTTAAGATTGAGTAATGTGCTTTCCTCTGTTATTTCATACTTCATGTCATTTATATATATATGTTTGATGAATGCTTTAACTGCAATTTAGTACAACCTCTATTGTGGCGATCATGTTTTAGTTATCTAATTATTTACAACTTTTCTTTGTATCGGTTATTAGCAGGTACAAGACCTGTGGATTACTTAGATCTCTATATTTTATGCTTCATTAAAGTGTTTCTTTTCTTTTTCTTCTTCTGTTACAGCATGAGATTCCTCTGGAATTGATGCCTCACATTGTCTGACAACTCTATGTTTTCTTTTGTTTCATACTTGGTTTCAAATTTTAACTCAGTTACGGAAAACGACCTTCGATTTTGTTAAACTATTAATTGGTTTCACATGATCTTTTCTCATATAATCTAAAATTGAATCAACAAATTAAAAGCAATAATCTCTTAAATTCTTGTCCCTTAAATGACTACCCCTATTGCAAGGCAACCTCACGTCGAACCTGACCTCTCAGACCAAACCAACATTGCCTTAAACCTCTTTGATACTATCCTAAGAACTGCAACCACCCGGGTCGATCTCGAACATTCGTGGGAAGCCATTGAACGAGACATAACCATTCAAGAACAAGTGGAAGTTAGACATAGACAACTTAGAAATCAACCATAGTTTCTCTTCTAGTTGTTTTCTCCTTTCCATATCTTTTACCCTCTTCTGGATGCCTAGACTCTATACTTTGTAGCCTTAAGTACAGACTTTGAAACAACAACAATAACAATGGATTGCATTTGTTTTTCATTACCAAATGTGTTTTCATGTATCAACAATTTGAATATGTATTCATTAAAGAAAAAGTTTCCAAAAACCTTTGTAGTCTCATTATTGTTCTCCTCCTCTGTGAGTGCATATAGTTGCCTAACAAGGATTTCGATAAGGGTTTCTGCCACTTCTTGGAATGTCGTAACATTGGTTGTTCCTGTATGGTCCTCTATTGTGAAGTGGAATATGAACCTATAATCACATTCAACAAAACGTTTGGTTGCATCTCTGACAATACCAGTTTCCCTCTTTAGTAGTAGTGACTTTTTTGTTGCATTGGAAATTATTATAAAGGAGAGGGCAATTAATGTACCAATAATCATATCTTTTTGTAGAAGTGATACTCGCCTCGACCAAAATGAAATCCAGATGTTCATGATATTGACTAAGTCCTTCCTTTTCAATGTCAACCACATTCTTTTGAATAGAGGGGTGACCACAAGAGGCACCATGTGTAGATACAGAGCAAGATTTAAGGGTCGTGCCTTCTTTTTCAAACCAAGTTCTTAAATCATGAGATTGTTTGATGTTGGGATTGATGGAAAGCTGGGACGTGAAAGTTGTACTAATCAATCTCCTATTGAAATTACTTATTCTACCAACCTTCATATAAATCAATGGAAAGGAGTTGGAAGTTGAATTTTGTTGTAGGCCATCTACACGTGAAGCTGTTAAGTTGAACCAATGAACCATTTTCAATTTTACCTGATCTGAAATAATCCACAAGGCTTGAAGAAAATATGCCTTGTATAGAAGCACTTCCATCATAGAGAGCAATATATATTTTTGTTGAACTATTTTTGAAGTCTAAAACTTGTAGGATAGGAATGAATTCTTCTTCACCATTTTGGATTTCTGTCACAACCTTGTCTATTAAGATCAACAACATCACTTTGGAACGAATTTTTTTCGGAACAAGTATATGATGAAAACAAATACTTTCTTACACACAACGTGTCCACATCAATATATTAGTACAATTATATACATGGATATGAATGAGATCTAAGAAAAGAATTTACTGTATCTATCATTGCCATTATGCAACATTTTTAATAAAATGTACGTCTATAAGTTTTGGTAATTTATAAAGTAGTTTGATGGTGTAAATCTATGAATAACATATTTTATAAACTCTCTACTATTTGAATGACATATTTCATAAATTGGTTTAGTGTATGCTTATTATTTAAGTAATATTACAAACTATTTTATAAAAATGATATAACCAACTAAAAGTTTTTTATTTAAAGAATGTTGCAAACTATATTAAAAAAGTGATGTATTCTTATGTTGAATATTTGAATAAGAGTGCAAAATATATTATTAAAGTGATACATTCTTATGTTGATAATTTAATTGATAGGGAGATATTGAAGAATAATAATTATAATATAGTGTGTAACATTTGGTTAGTATATAGTAAAAAATATGACATTTTAATTTAGAAATGTCTGAAATTTTTATTATTAATAATATATTACTTTTAATACGAATAAAATAAGGGGATAAAAGAGAAATTATATTTTGTAAAGTAAGAAAATGAAAAGAACAGTTATACGATAAAAGTATTTATATTATTAATAAACATACATATAAGATTTTATGTATATTGTTACATGATTTATAGGGTGAAATATATCATATATATTAAGCGTTATGAGATAAATGTTTTTTGTTAGTGTTATGATATTACTTGTAAAGATATGAAAATAGTTGATATGTTTTGCAAAATAAGTTAAAAAAAATTATGCACTTACAATATTAATTATATATAGTCATTAACATTCACAAATTTGTTTGTCATTGTATTTGTTTGTTTCTATTTTTTTTCCTCAGAAAAAGATCATAATTTCATTATGGTATAACAAAATTCCATACACAGATATGAACCAGTTAATACGTAACTGCAATCATATTTTCCAGCAAAAAATGAAATGTTGTTTATCTCCCATGGTTACATATACATACTTCACTTTACAAATTCTGTTAATCATTTTTGTTCCCAATATTTTTAGTAGTCTTCTATAATAGTTCTAGATTCATATACATTCCTTCCATAGTTCAAAAAAGAAGTAATAAAGTCCCGTGAAAATATAGAGGTTCCTCTCATGAAAGGTATTCTAGTTCCCATAGTCAATTGTCATGTTTTTCATGGAAGGGTCGATGATAGTATCCTCGTGATCCATCGAGAGTGTGTTCAGTAACGTGCCATATACCAAAGTCTAACTGTGTGGCTTCCATGGAAAGGTTGTCTGCCATTTGATTCCTTTCCCTGTAAATATGAGAAAAAGAGATATTGTCAAATAAACTTTTGATTCAGATTACATCCTCTAGAAAAGGAAGCAAGCGAGAAATTTGGCATCTATATATCCCATTAGCCTAGTCGATGATAACTAAAGAATCACCAAAAACTTGTAGAAGTCTGCATCCCTTCTCAAATGCAAAGAGTAAGAGTAGTTTAAAGCCAAGAGTTCGGAGTAGTTATTTGTGCCAGCCCCCAACCCCTCCTTAAGGAAAAAGTAATGTGTATGTGAGAGAAAGAGGCAACCNNNNCCATTGAAGAAAGCCCATGGGATACTTGGATCGGGGGACTCCTCCCTGACAACCCTTTGACGCACTACAATGCCCCTATCAGATCATGAAAAGGATTTGTAAATCCCAATGCTTTGGAACGCTACCCTTTCTGTTGAAATGTTTTCCTCCTGGAAGATGTGACCATTTCGGGTGATCCAGATTCCCTAGGCAATAATGAAAGGGAAGGACCGAAGTTCCTCTTTTCCGCGTCTTATCAACCAGACCTTTAAGGTCAGTTCAAAGGAATTGCCTTGCCAGTCCGAGAGTGTGGATATTTCTTGAAAACATATGAAAATAGTTTGATATATATAGACAATTTGTTGGTCATTGTATTTGTTTGTTTGTATTAAAATGAAAATGTATATATATATATTTTTAAAGTGGTTTGAGTTAATAATTTTTTTAATAGTATGATAGTGCAATATTTATTGAATTACTTTATTGTATTCTAATTGAGTAGTTATATTGAAAACCAAAATGCATATTAATGTAAAGTGAAAGTAGAACTTATTTAAATATGAGTATATCACATTTAAATATGAGCATATCACATATAAAATATAT
>ML789053.1:940685-953114 GCA_009831015.1 Picea engelmannii | reverse complement strand
GAGTTAAGAGTGGAAGGACTGTTTTAAATATTATTTATTAATTGTTTATACATCGAATAACGTGAAGGCTGCAATAACACTTGAAAGATATTAGCCAATGAAATGTTAGAAAAATAGTTTTTTTTATTATTAAAAAAAAATATATTTTAATTTCCTATGTTAAACATTTGATATAAAACAAAAATAAAAAAGTCAACCTAAACTAATAGCCAGTCAGCGATGAACTCATCGCTATAGTCCCTGGCCTTTGGCAGGGACTAATAAGGAAGTGATTCAGTGACTAAACATCAAACATCATATGATAAATCTAAGAGGACGAATCCTCAAAAAGTGAAATCCATGCAATAGTCATTACCCACACATTGCTTTACACCACTATCCTTCACTCCACTCGATACAAAATCCTTTTTTAAGTGTAAACTTCACGTTAAACTTAATATAGAATCCTCACTTCACGTTAGGTATTCATTAGTGTGAACCTCACATTACTTAATATAAAATCATAGGTATTCATTAGTGTAAACTTCACGTTACTTAATATAGAATCCTAGGTATTCATTAGTGTAAAATTTACGTTACTTAATATAGAATCTTAAGTATTTATTAGTGTAAACTTCATGTTACTTAATATAGAATTCCAGGTATCCATAGAAAGTGATACTCTATCTTTCTAGTATGATCTTGCTTTGTATCCACATATGGTTTTGACGAGCTTGATATATTTCAATGTACTAAAAATATCAAATATTTGTGTAACTTGGAAGTCATATTTAAAACCTTAATAACTGTATAATAATTCTCTCACTACAATAATTTTATTTCAATAATATATTTTAATATCTAATGACATGTGAAATGTGTATATTGTTGGTAAAAATAGCATGTACATGTTTCATGATTTTGTATGTGTTATATAATACATATGTTTTTATAAAAAGTATGTCTTTTTAGAATTAATTTTTTTTGAATGGTATTCAAAATTTCTAATGGTTATGGTTCATAGTTGTCTTCAAATGCAGATTTATCACAGAATTTGTGTGAAATATTTTTTTACAAGAAAAACAATGTAGATAACCTATTCTATTTAGAATAGTAAGCTTAAGGCAAAAACATTGTGGTTAATAAAAATAAAATAATAAACTTGTTCCTGTGGTAACATATATTGGTAACCAGGGGTGGTAGGTGCGGGGGGAGTCACATACGATTCTGAAGGGAAACAAATAGTAGAGTATTCCTGGGGTCTGGGAAAATCAATTAATAACAAAGAAAATATCCTCTTAGTCTATATGGGATTGAAGCTAGCTCAGGAGAGGAACACTCAAAATCTAATTGTTTTGGGGGACTCTGAAATAGTCATAAAGGAGCTTCGGGGTCAGACAAGTTAGTCAAAAGGCCCTCTCAAAGGCATATGCTCAGCTATAAACTCATTAAAGAAGAACTTCATCAACCTGAGCTTCTTCCATATCTTGCGAGATCAAAACTCAGAGGCAACCAATTTGGCTAAAGCAACACAAAGTCTGGAATAGAGCCACCTATTTACCAATCAAACCCCACCTTATGTTTGGTTGCCTTGACTTCGCCCGCCCTATCATCCCTCCCTCTAACCCAAGTATCATTTTTACCCATCTCGACCCCGCTCCCCCTCTCCTAACCCCCCAGTCTTTCCTCGCCTCTCCTCCCTTCCCCTCTCTCGCCCCCCCCTCCCTCCCCCTCCCCTCCTCACCTCAACCCTCGAGCCACTCCCTTATTATGACACGTGACTCCTTGCCGCCCACATGCCTCCCCTCTGCCCCCCNATCCCTTCCCCCTCACTCGAGCCCCCTTTATATCAAAGATCCCCATCTAAAATTTCAAACGATCTGCCTTCACTCCCCTGCGTCAGCTCTGTACTCTCTTCCGATGCAAATTCTCTCTCGCCTGTGGGACACGATGGCTCCCTCAACTCTTAACGGTTTGTTGATCCTAGCCAATTGGATTCAGTCCAACCTGTTTAGCTCTCTCGCCTGGCTCTGTGCCCCTCTCGGCTTTGGAAATCTCTCCCCGCTTCCTTCTTCTCGACTCTTCCTCCCAGCCAGCCTCCGCTACCTTCTGTACAATGCCTGCTCGCCCCTCGCTCATTGCAACATCATGCGACGAAGGTCCAAAGTCCCTTGCACCTCCCTAGTCTACGCTACTGAGGAAATTCACGAGCAATTCCAAGCTATGCAAATAGACTGCAGGCGCATAGAAGAACGCTCAAGCGCGCGACATCATGAACTCCAATAGGAAAACCAAGTGATCCGTGAAAGTATGGCCGAAATTCAGTCTCAGATGCAGTAATAGGAAATCAGATACAACCAAGAATTGACAATTGTCCTTAGGGGGGTCAACCGAAATACAAGGGAGATAGGAGTAGTCAACCAACGTCTAGGAAATCCCCAACAACAAGCTCACTCTGCAGGCACAGATGAATCTCGATTACCTTCAACCTTCCACTCTGTTGCTAGCAACGATCAACATGTCTCGATGGCTCCAGGGTTTTCAGATCGTGTCTGGGAAGAAGATAATCAGGCTCAACACTACGTGGAAGCACACGAAGCAGAGGGGAATCTAGCAACCCTACAAAATGAACCAGGGCAACCCTTCATCTAGATTTTGTTTTTTATGAACTGTAAATTTTTGTTGTTATTAAATAGTTTTATTGCCATTTTCAGATGGAAAAATTGTAGCCTATACAGAGCAACGGCCAAATCTCTCACCAACATAGATAAAAACTTTTTCTTCTACATAAACAACATAGGTGCCTGCACCCTGCCTCTTGTATCTTTTTGAATTTTGGCAATTTTTGATATAATATAATTATACCCGTTTCTGTTAAAAAAAAAACATATATCGGTAACCCATAATAGGGGACTTGAGGTTTTTTTTTTAAATCTTTTCTGGTGTGGTATATCTGATTTTTGGACATGGTTGAAACCCAACCTAAATTGGAAAATAAGTGAATATGAGTTTAGGAAGTATTTCCATCATCTTATAGAAGTTGTAAATTATTGTCACAGTAGAAATGTATACCACAGAGGCCTCAAGGTATGAATTTTTTCTCCGTAAAATGTATGACAAGTAATCTGCATACCAAACCATAGACCTACCTTTTATGGATCATTGTGATAATTCAACTTCTCAGATTGATCATTGATTTTAATCCAAGAAGATAGGAAGACATTTTTGGAAAATATGCCCTAGTTCTAGTAGAGCATGCCTCTTCTTGACTCCCAGGACCCCAAAATTCAACCCAACTACCATGACTGACTCCCCATAGTTTGGGAAAGATTGTCATAACTAACACTTCAACTCTGTGAAGAGGAGGTCATGGAGAAAATATAAAACTCTATAGTCCCAATTATGTATGTTTATCTTTAATTTTTTAAATTTAGAGTTCTACATGGTCTTTAGGGACCTCTTCTCTCATAATCAAAATGGAATTTATTTTGAGAATTGATCAAAGATGTTGGTTATCTATTTAATTTTTTGATTTTTGGTTAAAAAGGTTAGTTTAATCCCTATATTGGATAATGGATGGATGGTAACACAAAATCCTCATTGGCCATCTCTGTTGTGGGCTCATCGAGTCAATATATTGTTCTCCACTCATTGCACGCTTCCCTAATTATTTAAAATGAATGGAAGAAATGTGTAATTACATAGATAAAGTGTATGAAACAATGACTAGTTTTTTTTTTTTGTTTGCTAGTTTGTTCGTGACCTGTGGGACTAGCCTGTGGCTGAGAAACCACGACTCAGGGGCATCTAAGCCATCAAAATCACCTGGGGATCGCACCTGGCCTGAGCCACACCAACCCTTAACATGGCTGGATTTTTTGTCCCCGCAGGTTTCGAACCGGTGACTTTAACATCACAGAGTGCCAAGTAACAACACACTCCATCACCGACTGTCCTACACCTCAAGGACAAAACAATGACTAGTTATTCACTCCAGTGATATAAAATTCTAGCTGAAAATAAAAACAAATGCAATTCATTTATAAAAATCCTTCGATTCTAGCCATGATGAAATGTTCAGTACGACAACACAAGTGCAAAAGACCCAAAAATAAATCAATATAATAAAATTAATCACATTAAAAAAAATACTTCAGCTCAAACCAGAATGAAAGGGGATACTCATGATCAGGGACAATCAATATAAATTGAGATCTAACATCCCATAGCATAAATGATTAAAAAAAGAGAAAATCATTGAAAGATGAAATAATGAATACCAACCCTATCATAGTGACAAGATTCCAAAAATGTGGTGCACGATAACTTGAAAGGAGAAAGTAGAGGAGGACCATTGTTATAGGGTAGAGAAGGTCTCTTCCCGAGTTCCTGGATCCTAGAATTCAACCCAACTACCATGCATGTCTCCACATCCTTAGTTTGGGTAAGAGTGCCAAATCTAAGACTTCAGCTATGGGAAAAGGAGGTCATGGAAAAAATAGGCAACTCTGTAGCTCCAATTGTTTATGTTTATCTTTGGTGTTTTTTAAGTTAGATATCTATCTCTTCTGTTAGATTCAAAATTGAATTTGATTTGAGAATTGATCAAAGATGTTGTGATTTTAAGACCCAATGTCTAATGTCTGATAGGGTGTTCACATAGGGATTATTTTTCTGAGATTCTAGAAAATGGTTATTTTCTGACACTTTTAAGAAAACTACCATATAATTTTCCAACAAGCACCAACAAACTCATGTCCAACATTTATTAGATTCATACGGTGTTCCCATAAGGATTATTGTTCCAATAAGTTCCAGAAAATAATTTTTTTTAAACACTAATTTACTAAAACCACGGTAAAGTTTTTCCTACACGAGAACTCATGTTCAACATTTATTTGATTCTGGCATTGGTCACTTTGCTAGAAAAGTCAATGTCAATTACAAAACAAAACAGGTTTCAACAATAATCAGATTTACAATAAAAACAAAGGTCACTTTCTCACAATGATTGTAAAGTCTGCAGTTTGTTTTTTGTTTTTTGTCTATTGTAACAAGATAAGTTTGATGTTGGTCGGGTGGTGATTTAACTGTAAATTAGCGAGGGTTTACTACAACGAAAATCTAGTTCATTTCTCAATGAATTTTTGTATGGGTTTTACTTGAGAAAATGAGATGTCCCATAAATTTAAATCACGCCCCACTAAAAACTTGGATAAATTTCCTTAAAACAAAATGGAAAAAACAAGATAAGTTGGGCATTATTGGTTTCATACCTTGCCATAAAGATTACAGTTAGTGAACTTGTAGTCTTGCAAATGTCTACAAGATTGTAGGGCTCTCCTTATTGTAGTTCCATGAATTTTCAATATGGATTCTTAAGAAAGAGAATGAACAAAACTTAACCGCATAACTATGGACTACTTCAAACTATGGTACCTAAAAAGATGACAAACTGTCTCATGGGCTCATCAAGACTTGTTGTTGTTGCCCAGTTTTCAGGTTATAAAAAAGAGTGAACTTTCTAGATTCTTTTTAGACTTGGGTCAACAAGGCCATAACAAGTCGAGACAAAAAATGTTGGACTGTTGGTTGTGGATATTATTCATCAGTTGTTTTGCATTAGAAATGGATTCAAATACAACCTGTGTGTTTCACATTTCACTTATATAATATGTCATAGTTCTTGGCTTTATGAGCTTGTAAAAAGAGGGCCAATGTTATAAATATCTCGTATTGGTTGTCACCAATATCTAATTTTATAGTGTTATGCGATGTAACTTCATGTCTATGAAGCACGTACCTTTTCATCATGGATATGGTGGATTGCTTACTAATGATATAAATATCGAGGACCAATTTTTCTTCATACTTGAGTGCCTCATCTTTTTAAACAATGAAATACTTATCATTCCCTAAAATCATTAAACGATTAAGAGGATTTCATGGAGGCTTTCTGACTTCAAGCTTATCATGCTTAAACATCTTCGTTCTAATGGATTTATTTTTAATAATTTAAATAGTCACTACGATGCTTTGTGTTTAATGCAAAGGAAATGATTTTCATTCCCACTAATCAATAAGAGCAATAAGGTTTCCTTAGTGAGCAACCATTTGAGATCATATTCCGATTGATTAATAACAATTCAAAATAAATATTTGAATGGAAGATTTCCTCAGTGAGCAACCATTTGAGATATTTTTCCCATTGATTAATATGAATAGTGAGTCACAAAGAAGGAAATCCCCCCGAGCTTAAAGAGCAGGGTGATTCTGTAGTGAAGAAATTGGTGCAAATATCCGACTCTAAGATATGCTATGATGCAATTCTATGAAGAAGAGTGGGGCTAACATTTAAAGTAATATTCTATAATGTCACAAAAAGTTTTTCTAAAGTGTACCTATACCTTGTACTCCTTTACAGTATTTCACAAACATAAGTGATACCTTTGTTAAAAAGGGAAGTGGTTTATATAGAGAAGGTGTATTTTCAATGTTTGGTTTATAATATATATAGTACAATTGTTCATGTTGGATAGTCTGGAATTTTGACTGATGCCTTGATTTGAATTTGTTTTGTTTGGATTCAACCTCTCATTCTAATTGAATTTGTTTTGTTTGCACCCAACCTCTCATTCTAATTGATTTCATTTTGTTTTATTTGTAGGGGTATTGATTTCAAGTTGGGTACATGAAGGAAATAAGCCATGAAACCAATTGATGTGTAATGGAAATATGGAACATAACTGAGACCGCATGGGTTGATATATTCCATCATATTAGTTTACGTTACTTCCATCCTAAAAAACCCATTGATCATAAAATTTCCAATGACTCTATCAAATAAATATCAGACATAACAATGAATTTTATGACCATTGCCATAAAAAGAAAAATCCAAGTATAAGTAATTTGATGCTAAATTGGCTTCAGTTTGGTGAGCAGTCTCATAACCTACTCCTGGATGTGAAAGGAAATATGAAGGTTTCTGATTTTGGACTGATTGTTTTGCATTAGGTATCATATTTTATTAATATATTTGAATATCCTCCAAGTTATTAACGTTGCAAAATCATGGTTTTTAGCTATGAAACCTTGTTCGCCTACTTAAAGTGCTAGCAGGAAAATCCCCCCTTTAACTATAACAGGGTTCAAGATGTAGACAAAGCGAATAACCTACTAAAAGTCAATCAATTCTACTCTACCCCAAACATACCAAAACTAATGTAGAGAAAACAAATGAGAGAAGAGATCGGGTAACTATACCTTTGATCCCACGTCTGGTGATGATCTCCTCAAGCTTGGAAGTTCCACTGACTGCACGCCTCCTCCCAAGGCTGACTTGCATCCAAAGATAGGAAAACAAGAACTACAAGCATGTTATTCTATCCACGAGTTAGGGTTAGATATTAAATGTTAAGTATAAATCAATAAAAATACTCAAAACACCATCATTTGGGACATGAAAATGTGATTCTTTTATTCATAATACAAATATTATACCTTACAATCTATGTCGGCCACCATTCCGCGAACCTAGTCTGGGCTCCTCTTTACCATGCTCCAAGTGCACCTTGAATGGACTTCTTCTCTCAACCTTCTGATCACCTCTATGGAAGGGAATGTGTTGAATGGAGGAAGAAGGGGGTTGATGAGGGAATGCTGAGGCAATATCTCACAAAAGGCAGCAATATCTTGGGCAAGGAGGGGAAGTGAAATTGGGCAGAGTTTCACTGTTCTTATGCTTGTATGTGAAATGATACCCCAACAACTCCTTTTATATGACAAAAGGATGGTTGCTCGGTTGGGTGACGAGCTATAGAAAGTGGATTAGTTGGGAAACTTCCAATAGCCCGTGAATTTCAACGAATTCCTTGCAACTTTTTAATTTTTGCAACTTTTGCAAGCATACGCAGGCTATAATGATGTAGCAGGCGTATGTACGCGAGTTGTAGTGGTGCAACAGGCATATGTACGTGGGTTGTAATGGTGCAGGGTGTGTACATCTTCCAAAAAATGGTTTTTTAAGAAGAGCTTCTCAACAGTGCTTTGGAAAAATATGCAAGTAAGAGGGTCAAGGCCATGTATGCATGAGTAGGGCATTTTAGGGCTGTAACAAATGCCCCCTAATGTGTGAGTTCAGCAGAGAAACTAATGGCCGAAATAAATTACAATATCTTCACCAATGTACAAAATCGAGTGAGCCCGGGACTAGAGTTCGGGAGGTGCCATCTACAAAACAACAATTGTCTCTCTGAGGCGGGCATACCCATGCTCGGGATGAACTAAATCATGGTTTCCAATCAAATACACTGCAGATCCATGCCATATAAATATATAAAGTGTAGCCGTGAGAAATACACAACAGATCTACATCTCAAAATCAATCGAAGATATACAAGTAGAGTATACATCTTCAAGAAGCTAGTGACGCCTAATAGATGGAGATGAGGCCTTTAGAGCTCGAGCAACAACTTCAAGATCTTAAAAACCCATGTAGGAGTATAATGAGAGTGTATCACTCACTACCCTAAGGTCTTCGACGACTCGTCGGGAAAATACATGAGTATCTCGATGATCAGGCAGAGAACTTCGTCAATTTTGAATCAGGGCTTGACTGGACTCTCAGGATGGTCAACTCATGAGGTCAAGAGACAAACTACAGAAAGGCCAACTCAAGTTGGGTGAAAATTTCCTTGGAAAAAGCACGAAAGATGATCAGACTCAGGAAACATGACATTGACATAAGTTCATGATGTAGGAGGCAACATAAAATCTCCATGTGTTTGGAAGAGTAACCAAATGGAGGAGGACACAAATCTATGTAGTGAGAACAACTTCCTAAGGTCATACTAGATCCCAATGCTTGACGAAAAAATAGAAGGATGTGCTTTGTCCAAGGGAGACTCTTTGTGATGCTAAAAAAAAGAATACATATTTCCCGTCCACTCTTTTTGGAATATTTGATTTTTTTGTCTTTTTCAAATTTTTAAAGAGCTTGAAAAAGAATTAAAGAATGCTACGTTACAAAGGAGGAACGAGTGTCTCAAGCAAGCATACTAGTTCCAAACGCAAGGAACATAATAATGCTCATAGAAAGGAGACATGTGAAGGAAAAGGATACTCGGGGAAAATTCCTCCATGGGTCAAGGTGTGAGGTCACATATGCAAGAAGTGCTACAAGGCTTGCATATATGGCATGCTTCAAAGGTTTATCTGAGAGCAACATGGAGCCGACATTAGGCCAAAGATGCAAAGATGCAAATGCGATTAATCAAGACACAATGAGACCCCTTCAATGTAATTTTTAAGAGCCTAGAGAAGGTAATCTCGGTAGTTTTTTCACGTTTAGAGAGTCTGAAAAAACATAAAAGAAGACTCTAGGGAGTACCTTTTTCGAAGATAGTCTAGTTGGTTGGAAAAAGGGTTAAACTGGCACCGAAAACATGTCTATTCAAAAGCATTTTAACGAGTGTGACAAAGACAAGATCACTCGACAATCTTTTCAATTTTAAGGATTTTGAAAAGAGATTAACTATGGACTCACGGCCTTTTTTTGAGTTTAGTCTCCTTAGCCCAAAGAAGTATAAAAGTTACTGAGGAGAACTCTCTCGGTGAGATGAATCTCCCGAGGCATATCTTTTTCTGCTATAATATACAGGCTGGAAAAAGGGTTAAACTCATGCCAGTAGATGTTCTTCTGAACCAATTTAACGAGTGTGAAGGAACAAGGTCACTCGACGATCTTTTCAATTTTAGGGAGTCTAAAAAGAGCTTAACTATGGACTTTGTGGGGGTTCCTTTTTCGTAAGTAATCTCCAAGGCTCGAAAAAGTTGATAAACCAAAACCAAGGAGAATGTTCCTTTTTCGAAGATTTAGTCCCTCTGGCCCAAAAAAGGGTTAAACTTACGCTTGAGAATACTCTTCTAGCGAACTAAAGTTCCTATATGATACCTTTATTCGTGAAATTAATCGTCCGGACCGAAAAAGGGGTAAACTACCACCGGACAGATGTGCCTTCAAATTTGAGTTTGGCGAGCGTGACGGGCAACAAGATCGCTTGAAAAAAATTTCATGTTTAGATATTCTGAAAAGGGATTAAAGAAGACTCCAGGGGGGTATTTTTCTCAGTTAATCCAAACAAGATCGAAAAGAATAAATACAGTCTCGTTGGATTTTTCTTTCAAATTTTAAAGCGATCTTGAAAGAAAACAAAGCGTGATCATTTGGGAGTCCCGAGGGTAAGGCCGAGAATGATGTTACATCAAACAGATGAGACTTATCTCGTGATCATGACATGACTAACAAGGACTCCTGAGCCTATAGTCATTACTGAGAGCATGGACACCAAAACGCAACAAGGATCTACCTAGGGCATCCATGTACAGGTAGGCTCTACCAACTAATTACGACACTTCTATAGTAGCAATGAAGGTTCTGTGTCGCACTTCGGTGGGGTTGATCCTATGGCAAAGTGGAAAATACAACGAGATGCAGAAAGTGGAGATAAAATACTAACTTATATGCAAAAAGTTGAAAAAAATGGCTTTTACCAAAGGATACCAAAAAGTGACCCATCTCCAAAAACGTTACAAACCAAAAGGAAAAGAGTATTGGAACATCCAATAATAAACTTAGAATTCGAATCAAGTGATCACCAAGCTAGGAAAAAATGACAAAGGGGGTCAAAAAGTGGAAAAAAGGGCCAAAAAGGTCTATAAATAGAAACTAACAACTCATTTTCACCATTGCAATTTGAAAATTAACCAAAAGTAGAAAAAAACCCTTTGCTAAAGAAGTTGACTCTGGGATCTTCAGTGGACGAAACGAACTTCTACTTGGACCAAGTAAGTATAATATCATCCCTCTTGCATTTCAATATTTCATTTGTGCATTTGATTTTGTTTTTGAGGGACGCGCTCTCCTAAAAAGAGAGGCACTGCGTGTACACGAGATGTCCATGGACAACCCGCGTATGTACTCAGGCAGGAAATACTCTGCCCGCGTACATATGCGACTATGGCCAATACAACCTGCGTACACCTTTGCAAGCTTGGAAAAAATTAAAAATCAAGAGTTGACTTCCTCCATTTTTCCATGGAACATGATGTATGTACACTGAAGGGAGAGGGAGCATGAGGACATAGAATTTTTGGTCGAAGAGGACCTTACCGCCATCGCCACGCTAAAACAATGTGGGCTATGGAAGTTCTTCTAGTGTGCTTTTATGAGGGCACAACCCAGATCGCTCAATGCCCTCATTGATTATTGGCACCCAGATGCAGAGGCATTCATGTTAGAGGTCCAGTCGTTGACTCCGATGACTGAGGATATTTACTTCCTGACTGGATTCTTGAGGAGAGGGAAATTAATCAATCTGAAGACATTTCCCCCTGGGCATTTCAACATCGAGGACTACATATGGATGTACTGCGAGGCTGGCACTAAGAAGGTAGGTTCTCAGGTGTCGATTCATAAGATCACGAGTTTGAATCTACGAGTGATCTTGCTACTGATTGGGCAGATTACTAGATCCGCGGCCCTACACCAGGCCTCCCGGGAACACATGCACTGTGTCATTCAGTGTCAGAAGACACATATCTTTGACTGGAGCATGACCATGCTTATGTGCATGAAGAGACAATTGACAGAGTGTCAACAACGTACCAACATGAACTTCGGGTTTGGTACTATCCTATGTTCCTTCTTCTTTGAGAGGGTTCCCAGTCTTAGTCCCAGAGAGACAGTACGGGGGCATGTGGCCTCCTTCCCAATGATATGCAGATGGGAAGCATTGTTTCCACGACAAGGGGGGGGAAGGACCATAGAGGCCTTTGATGATAAATTCTTTGACTAGTGGGCATGACAGATTCCGACGATTGAGGATTACCCCTACGTTGGGATCAACTTTTCCAGGAATCCAAACATGCCCATGCCTCCCGAAGAGGAGCGAGGAGAGATAGGTAACATGTTTTTAAAGTTATTTAATTTTTAATTGCTTTTATATATATATAATTTTTATATGTGTATCGAGTACTGACTCTTGTGTATATTCTATGTACAGATGTGGGACCAGTGCACCCAACAGACTTCACGAGGACTCGACGATGTCCTCGACCATAGGTAGGACCAGTACTAGTTGGTGGACCAACAACTGCAGGGGGACCTCCAACTAAAGAGGTTGGGAGATTTTTGAGATGAGTGGAGTGCAACCTCACTATGCTCACTCGTACAGTACCCATGGCCGAGATCAAGGATCTCTCACCTTCCATGCAGCCTCATGTAGTGGGGGTGCCACAGACATGGATACAGCTTTTCCAGCATTTAGCCAACGCCGTTTTTTATTATGGCAGGGCCAATAGGCCTCGAGCTTAGATAGGCTAGACTTCTGATGTGCCGAGGGAACCTTTTGTACATGTATTTTTTGAGGGCATAAGCCCAACGATGTA
>ML789053.1:926884-940621 GCA_009831015.1 Picea engelmannii | reverse complement strand
TATATATATATATATATATATATATATATATATATATATATATATATATATATATATATATATTTCCTTATGGATTACATCTTTTACAAATGTATGTACATGTGTATGTGTGTTCTTCTCTTTTTATGTGTGTGCAATATGCCAATCTAATATTTGATTAGCTAGAGTATATGTCATATGATTAAATCTCCTAGGAACATGGATATACGTAATGTAATTGAAGTAACGTTCTAAGAGATGTACCCTAAGGAAATGTCGGTGCAAAGTAGGATCATAAACATGGTAAACTCCATTTAACTGGGACAAACCTAGCTGAGCATATAGGTAGACCTAGAGGTGAGAAATTCCATGCAACAAAGCATCACGAAGCAACTCTATCAGTGCACTATACTCGGCGACATTGTTTGTAGTGTCACCTAGACAAATACCTCCGAAAGATAGCAACTGGCCTCCAGGTGTGAAAATCACCCAAGCTACAGAAGAAAGCCTCCGAGTGTGTTGGCTAGCGCCGTCCGCGAACCCAAAATACACATCTGATTCACTTGACATCTGCCACAATGAAAAACAAGACGTAAATAAATACACGTCCACAAAACAAAAAGACAAAAAACTGTATAAGAAACCATACATATGTACAAGAAGTCACCCAGGTGACCAACCTAAGAGTAATACTTCTTGAGGTAGAGCCCATTTCTAGGCTCCACCAAGGCATTTCCTTCAAAATAAATCAGATGGTAAGCACCCTTCTTCAAGACCTCTTTCACAATGAATGGTCTGAATCAAATGGGTTTGAACTTTTCTGGCCCCATGGGATATTTGTCTTGATCATAGACCAGGACAAGATCGCCTTTGAAGAAAATTCGAGGACGAACATACCGATCATACTGACACTTGAATCGTTTCTTATGAGCCTTATTGTCCGAGGCTGCATCACGATGCTGCTCATCAAGCCGCTCGAGATATATTAGGTGTTCCTCAAGCATTGAAGTGTTCGGAAATAATTCCACTTCTAATTTTAAAGAAGGAATTTGACACTCAATAGGTAAGACTGCTTCTAGCCCGTATACGAGTTGAAAAGGTGAGAAACCGATGGCAGTCTTCACAGACATTCGGTAGGCCCACAACGTTGAGTACAACATAAAATGCCAATTTGACTTGGTAGAATTGATCGTCTGCTGAAGAATAGTCTTGAGAGATGTTATAACCCTAAATTTCTCTACACATGCATACTTGGATTTTGGCCCTCTTACTTGCATTTTTTTCCAAGCCATCACTAGGTTGCTCTTCTAAAAAACCCATTTTTTAAAGATGTACGCTCCCTGCACCAATAATGCCTACATACATACGCTTGCTACACTACTACAACCCACATACGTATGCATACTACACCACTACAACCCACGTATACTTGCAAAAGTTTCAAAAAATAAAAAGTTGCAAGGAATTCGTTGAGATTACGAGCTATTGGGTATTTTCCCAACTAATCCACTGCCTATAACTTGTCACCCAACCGAATAAACATCATTTTGTCATATAAAAGGAGGTGTTGGGGTCTCATTCCATATCTAGACATAAGAACAGTGAAACTCTGCCCGGTTCACATCCCCTCCTTGCCCCAAGTAATTGCAGCCCTTTTGTGAGAATTGCCTCAGCATTGCCCAATTATCCCTTCTTCCTCCATTAGAACCCATTCATTTCCCAAGAAGAGATATGAAGGTTGAGAGGAGAATCCATACAAAGGTGCACTTGGAGCTTGGTGAAGAGGAGCCCGGGCTAGGTTCGTGGAGAAATAACCAGATTTGGTTGCAAAAGGTATAATCATTGAGTTATTAATAAAATAAGTACTTTTCCTGTCCCAAATCATGGTGTATTGAATGTTTTTAATGGTTTATGTTTTGACATTCTAACATCTAACCCTAGTTTGTATATGAATATCATTCTTGTAGCTTTCTGTTTGTCTATCTTTGAATGCAGGTCAACCTTGGGAGGAGGCGTGCAGTCAGCGAAGCTATCAAGCGTGAGAGGATCATCACTGAACGCGGAGTAGAGGTATAGTTACCCGATCCTTCTCATCTTTGATTTTCTTGTATGAGTCTTGGGTATGTTTGGGGTAGTTAGAGAAGTAGTTGAATTTTAGACGGTTAATTGATCTGACTACATTGTAAACCCTGGTGTAGTCATAGGGGGGTTTTTCCTTCTAGCAGAACTGGCGAAAATCCAGCCATGTTAAGGGTTGGTGTGTTTCAGGCTGGGTGCGATCCTAGGGTGATTTTGATGGCTTATATGCCCCTGAGTCACAGTTTCTCAGCCACAGGCTAGTCCTGTAGGTCATAGAAAAACTAGCAAACAAAAAAAATAAAAATAAAAACCCAAAAAACACGGGATGAGAAATATATGTTTTTTGGCAGCACAATGATTCGCCCTTGGACAAAGCACATCCATCCATTTTTTTGTCAAGCATTGGGATCTAATAAAACCGTAGGAAGTTGTTCTCGCTACATAGAGTTGTGTCCTCCTCCGTTTGGTTACTCTTCCAAACACATGGAGAGTTTGCATTGCCTCCTGCATCGTGAACTTATGTCAATGTCATGTTGCTTGAGTCTGATCATCTTTTGTGCTTTTTTCCAAGGGAAGTTTCACCCAACCCGAGTCAGCCTTTCTATAGTTTGTCTCTTGACCTCATGAACCATCCATCCCGAAATTACAATCAAGTCCTTGTTCAAAATCAATGAAGTTATTTGCCTGATCATCGAGATCCTATTGTATTTTCCCGACGAGCCATCGAAGACCTCTGGGTAGTGAAGTCATACACTCACATTGCACTCCTACCTGAGTTTTGAATATCTTGAAGTTGTTGCTCGAGCTATGAATACCTCATCTCCAGCCATCGGGCGGTATTGGCTTCTTGAAGATGGATACTATACTCGTATATCTTTGATTTTGAGATGTATATCCACTATGTATTTCTCATGGCTACACTTTATATAGTTATATGACATGGATCTGCAGTGTATTTGATTGGCATCCATGATTTATTTCTTCCTGAGCATGGGTATGCCTGCCTCAGAGAGACAGTTGTTATTTTTTCAAATGGAACCTCTCAAACTCTGGTCCCTGGTTCACTCGTTTCATACATTGGCGGAGATTTTGTAATGTATTTCAACCATTAGATGCTCTTCTGACCTCACACATTAGGGGGCATCTGTTATAACCCTAAATTTCTCTACACATGCATACCCAACTTTTGGCCCTCTTACTTTCATTTTTTGCCAAGCCATCACTGAGTTTCTCTTCAAGAAAACCCATTTTTTGAAGATGTACACGCCTTGCACCAATACTGCCCACGTTACATATGCTTACTGCACCACTACAACCCATGTACATATGCATGTTGTACCACTACAACCTGCGTACATATGCTTACTGCAACACTACAACCCGTGTACGTATGCATGCTGCACCACTACAACCCACGTATACTTGCAAAAAATAAAAAGTTGCAAGGAATTCATTGAGATTACGGACTATTGGGTAGTTTCCCAACTAATCCACCGCCTATATCCCATCACCCAACCGAATAACCATCCTTTTTTCATATAAAAGGAGGTGTTGGGGTCTCATTCCATATCTCGACATAAGAACAGTGAAACTCTACCCTTTTCACATCCCCTCCTTGCCCCAAGTAATTGCAACCCTTTTGTGCGAATTGCCTCAACATTCCCCAATTATCCATTCTTCCTCCATTAGAACCCATTCATTTCCCAAGAAGAGATCTGAAGTTTGAGAGGAGAATCCATACAAAGGTGAACTTGGAGCTTGGTGAAGAGGAGCCCAGACCAGGTTCGTGGAGCAGTAGTTGGATTTGGTTGTAAAAGCTATAATCATTGAGTTATTAATAAAAGAAGTACTTTTCCTGTCCCAAATCATGGTGTATTGAATGTTTTTAATGGTTTATGTTTTGACATTCTAACATCTAACCCTATTTTGTATATGAATAACATGCTTGTAGATTTCTGTTTGTCTATCTTTGAATGCAGGCCAACCTTGGGAGGAGGCGTGTAGTCAACGAAGCTATCAAGCGCGAGAGGATCATCACCGGACGCAGAGTAGAGGTATAATTACTCAATCCTTCTCATCTGTTCTTTTCTTGTATGAGTCTTGGGTATGTTTGGGGTAGTTAGAGAAGTAGTTGAATTTTAGACGGTTAATTGATCTGCCTACATTGTAAACCCTGGTGTAGTCATAGGGGGGTTTTTCCCGCTAGCAAGAGACTTATTCACAACTTCAACCTGACCATTCGCTTGCGGGTAATAAGGTGAAAAATTTTCTTGCCTAAACCTAAGATTTGACATTAAATCGATCATTATTTTTTTTTGGAAGTCACTGTCGTGGTCAGTGAAAATCTCCTTCGGGATGTCAAACCTTGCTACTATCTGATTAAAAATGAAAAAATTCGATGTTTCACTATCATTGTTAAACGTTGGCATAACTTTGACCCACTTTGTGAAGTAGTCGACTTCTACGATGATGTAACGATGCCCCCTGGATGAGGTCGGGTGACATGTAGTGAAATCAATCCCCCACTTGGTGAAAGGACCAACAATAATGACAGGAAACATGGGAGCAGGATGTGCCTACATCTTTCGACAGGCGATCTAACACAGGTGGCACTTCTTGATTGCCTCAACGCAATCCTTGATTAACAAGGGCTAGAAGTAACCTGGACATAGAATCTTTTGGGATGTTACCAACCCATACAAATGACCACCACATGCTCTAGTGTGACAATCGTTCAAAATAAGCTATGCTTGTTCATGGATAAGACATCGACGAAGAATGCAATCTACTCCTCGATGATAAAGTGTCATCGAGTATAAGATGATTTCTTACCTGATGGAGAATTCGTCGACGCTCATCATGGGAAGAAGAAGCGGGACACTTCAAAGTCATGAGACAGAATAATATATCTCCATACCAGGGGTCCGAAGATGCAATTAGAAGAAGATCTCCTTTGATAGGCGATTCTTCGGGCATGATATCACTAGACTCAACCGAAAGTTCCGAAATAAGTTCGATGAGACTAATGAATTTTTGGATTTCATGGAAACAAAATCCAAGTCAAATTCTTGGAGAATTGCAATCCATGTATTGATATTTCCACCAATGACTCGTCGTGTCAACACATATTGAAAAGGGTTCATAACGACAATGACAGTGGTCTTGTGAAGCAAAATGTAATGGCAAAATTGTTGGACAACAGGAACTGTAGCTAAAGCAAGCTTCTCAACGTGAGAATAGTTGAGTTATGGCCCAACTAGGCCTCGACTAAGGTAATATATAACACGATCTTGGAGCAGATCATCCTCTTGAACCAAGACCATGATGATGGTCATTTCTGTAGTAGCCAAATACAACAATAAATATTTGTTATAATCAGGAGGCTAGAGTAGAGGGGAAGACATTAGGGAACGTTTCAACACTTCAAAGGAGCGTTGAGCGGCTTCATCCCAACATAATGGGACTCCATTTTTCAAGAGACACATAAACCCTTTAGTGATCTCAGCCTAATTCACAACAAAATGCCGAAGAAAGTTCGCTTTCCCCTGTAAGATCTGAAGCTGGGGTATTGTGCAAGGGGGCGACAATTGAACTATTGCATCAACCTTGAGAGGATCAACCATGATCCCCATTGTCGAAACAATAAAACCTAAGAGATGACTTGATGTCACACAAAAACTGCACTTGTTGGGAATCAAGCGAATATGATAGTAGCTACATCGTTCAAAGATTAGTCAAAGATGAGTGGGATGATCAAATCTCTTGTGAGAGCATGATGTTAAATCATCAAGATATGCCCCGACTATATGTCTAAGGTCATGAAAAACAAATGACATGGCCCGCTGAAAAGTGGATCCAACATTCTTTAGGAAAAAAGGCATTGTACGATACACGAATGTGCCCCAAGGACAAATAAAATTTGTTTTATGCTAGTCTTTGGGTTCGATCTGAATCTGATTGTATCCTAAGAAACCGTCCATGAATGAAAAGACCTCACAACCAGGGCATTCATCGAAAATCTGATCGATGAATGGGGTGGGAAAATTATCTTTCGGACAAGCCTTATTTAAATCACGACAGTCCATGCACACGTGAATTGTACCCTATTTCTTGTTAACCAAAACTGGGTTTGACACCCATTACATCAACTGTACGGAGTAGATAAAACCGACTCTGAGCAGTTTTTCGAATTTTTCCTTAATTGCTGTCAGTTTTCGAGGAGTCACCGGACAAAGCTTCTATCGAACTGGCTCAACATCAGGATAAGTCATGATTTCATGCTCGACAATTATTGGGTCTATGCCTCGCATTTCCTTGTAAGACCAGGAAAAAACATTGTGAAATTCCTTAAATAACTCAGTATAAGTTCGAATCTCTTTGGGGGAGCAGTCTGCTCTGACGAAAACATTCTACACAACACTAGGGGTTTTGGAGATATCTACTGGGATCATTGTAGCGATACTTGCCATATTACCCTCGACATAAACATCGTGCATAGCCAAAGGATTGATAGGACAAACACTATCTCCATTCACGGTTGAAACAAATTCTCTCGCCTCTATTCTCCTAATCTCGGGAAGGAAGTAAGATCTATGATGAAGATCATCCCAAGGTCTATCAGGACCAGTCAATACCTTGAGAATCACCTCATCCGAGGGTAAGACCAGGTCTAAAGTATCTTCAGTGGCAAGAGAACCTTGAGCCCAAATAGGCTCGAGGACTGGATCTAACTCTAGTGGGGGAGTCGGATCAGGGTTGGACGAAGTGTGTTGGACAATGTTGTATGCAACCTCAGTCATGGATAAGGGCATGGCCATGCCAGGATGCCCTGTCCCCTCCATTGAAGCCGAAGGGGAAGGTAGAGTCTAGGGATCGTTAAAGTAATTCGTTCGAAATGACGACACTTGAAAAATTACAGCCCTAGGCTGGTCGGGAACAACCGATATAATCTTGACATTTCCAGAAGGTGGTGGGTAATCAAAAGTTCCCATCAAATACGAAAACAAACCAGCACCTAAGTTGAAAATGTCGGGTTGTGGATTATCAATCATCAGGACCGTGGAAGCCCCGGATGAAGGGTCAGGATGAGAGAAGGATAACTAGACAATGGTTACAATCCGACCCTCGTGCGGAAAACACAAGACCCGAAAAACCGTAGCAACCACTGCATGCATCACATAGGTCCAACCCCTCCCTAACAATAGGTTGTAGTCGAGAGGCACATCAACCACTTAAAATTCGACACACACGATTTTTCCTCCCAACTGCACGGGGAAAGAAAGAATGATTCCATGTGGTCTAAACAACTGATCGTCAAACACTGTAAGAAACGTAGGTGACAAAGACAAATCGGGTTGAACAATGACCTTCCAACATTCCAACGACATCACGTAAGTCGAGGCACCCTCGTCAACCACTGTATGAAAAATGTTTAGAGTAAAATATTTCATCGTATAATCCAGTACTATCTTAAACACAACATGGTAAGGGAGACGGGGTTTCAAGTCGGTTGGATAAAAAACAATCGCTCCCAGGTTACAAGTCTCTGTCGATCCCAAGGCAGATATTAAAGCTTTTCTCTATGAAGGGAAACTCTGGAGGACTTCCAAAGCATACATCGTACAAGGGGTTTGTACCAAATCTTCCACAACGGAATAGTTCTAGGTGGCCCTTACGTTTGGATTATGAGAAACCTTTTTAAACACACCTTTCGGGATGTGAGTCATCATTTCACCCGCCATCTTCTCAATTTGGAGAGGATTCGGTGGGTTCATAGCTTCTTTTCCCTTTTCGACAGATTCCAACATTTCGTAATCTCAGACCCTAGTTGCTATATTAGCCTTGACATTCATCATGTAAATATTTACGACCGGGTTATTACTGGTAGTTGCGGGGGGTCCCTGACTACCCCCTTCTGCGCTCGAGGATATTGAATATCGAGCTATGTTTTGCGCATGTGGAAATGGGTTCCTTAGAATAGTAGGTTGTTACTGCACCAATAGCTTCTGAGCTTCTGCTAGCCGAGGGAACATATGATTCGGGTGGTCTTCCGTGCAAAGGTTACATGGATACTTCGACTTGATCTTCTTTGTTTTGCCCCCGCCAACATTGTTGGTATCCTTTTTGTCCCCTTTACCCTTCTTGTTCCATTGTTTCTTCTTTCCCTCAGGCTACTGGTTGGCCTTAGGGTTCGTCGACTGCACACTGTGTCCATCCGATGCTTGGGTAGGGGGAACAAACGAACGTGAGGTCTGGCTAGCTACAATTTGTTGTATCGACAATTGTTGCAATTGATTTGATAACAAATTAGTGGACTTTCCTTGCACTGAGCCCACAATATCATCGACATGGGGTCCAAAATTTTTCTTGGCCTTATCGAGAATAGACCGCGACGCATCTGGAAAAATCTCACAGAGCATGCCGAACTTAGAGTAGATCAGTTCAAGCTGTTGCACTCTCATAATCACCTCCTCCTATGAAAACACTCCAGAAGTCGTTACGTCCTTGGATATGCATGACACCAAAGACTTTAGGAACCACTCTAGCAAGAAAGTAGAAGGGACCTGGAACTTAATTAATCTTTTTCGATGCTGCCATTCTCAGATATGATCTGAGATGTGGTCGGTCGTGGTTTTCTCAAAGTTGGATAGAAATTCGGTGTCGACATCGTATCTCACAGGTAACTGGAAATGGTTCAAGAAGACCATCTCCAAGTCGTTAAAGTAAGAGTACCTCGAGCGGTCGAGCTTAATATACCATTTCGCAACACCCCCTATAAGAGTGCGTTGAAAAAGGCACAATTGGATCGAGTCGTCTCTCAGTGAGTTTGACGAGAACCATAAATGAAAATTTGTCACGTGATCACCTAGATCTTCGCCAGGATTGCCTTCAAATTTCATAATATCAAAGGGCAACTTAGTCGGCATGGGGGGCCAACGTGAATCGTGACAAATTGGGTCATTGAGTAATCTTGACAAGTCTAGTAGATGTAGCATTGCCAGAAATGGTATTTTAGGTTGAGTAATATTTACATGAAAAGAGGGTCCTAGAGTTTGAATGGCTCCAGGTTACCAGGAAAATTTGGACTGCTGGCCAGGGTTCTGGTAAAAATCGTGGCCTAGACCAACATACAGAATACGCCTGCTAGGGTATCATCGGTTGACTCTTGTAATTGGACGACATAGCTTGTGCAGGGATTGCTCCCTGGGTTGTGTTCCAAGGATTTTGGAAGGGGATTCCCCCAACTGATCTGACGGGCATGGGTACAGAGCCCTGCCCAGGGTTCCATTGAGCATGGAAGGGGTTGCCCTCGATTGACATCCCTTGCGAGGGAATTGATCCCTGCCAAGGATTTCAAAGACCCTGAGTGGAGAAAATTCTATTCGTCTCTCCTTTTCAAGGTATAGTACCATGCACGGGGTTCTATTGCCCAAAACCAGAGTTGCCACTAGACGAGGCAGTAGCCGAAGAAAAAGCGTTGTTCCCAAACGTGCCGAACAAAGAGAATGACTTAGATCCCATCGACATTATATAAGATGAAGTTTCTAAACTGCCTGCTCCAAGCAAGCTATAATTAGCATTCGGCTTCATTAGTTGTTGAAAATCACCATCGAGCGAAGGGGACGGAGGAGGTATATGATCCCCACCGTAAGGGATAGCATTAAAGGGGACTGATGTGCCCCCGGTTGAACCTTTCATGAGAGCGTTTAAGCTCCCTACCCCTAGACCCATGGTTTGTAAGGTGGAGTAGGTATGAACCGAGTTTGAATCAAAGTTGGGCATCCCATATGAGAATGGAGGGCCCATCACACTCTGAGTAAACAAAGCGGTGGTCGACATCGATAACGGTATCCGATCACTGCCCGAAGTAGAGGGAGTTGAGACCATTATGGTTTGGACTGGCGAGGGTGGGAGAGGAGGTAGTATGCCCCCTGTGGTATTAGTCGTAACGGGAGTATGGGGAATCCTGGACAAAGTAGAAGCATTTGCTTCCATTGCCGCTTGTAAGACTAGCTGGCGCTCAAAAGGTGTCACCTTGGGAGGGACAACTTGTATCAAGATCGACGCTAACAAGTCAGTGATCAGATGGTTGGATGGCCTGAGAGCTTCTACCTCAAGGTCATAAATGGTAGGTTCCTCCAGAGTCAAATAGTCTCCTCACGGAGCAGGCTCGGGCATAGTTTCCCGCGGCTCGGTCGCTTCGAATGACCCTTGTTGGTCAAGTCTTCATCGTAACGGTGGCGGAGGTGGCTCCAATGTAACTGATGACATGCCATGAAGTCTTCTCGACTGACGAAGCTGTTGATATTCCACCCTATGAAATGATCAACCAACACAGTAAGGATTAACTAGCATTTAAACACGAAGCACACACTAAAAATTTCCTAAACACAAATCAAGCAGTCGACTATCTAGTAGGAAGGATAGTTACACCAGTCAACACTAGAGAAACTAACCGGTGTAAGTGAAACTCGAACACGAAAGAACCCTCTGGGTATACTCTATGAAGAATGATCCTATGTCTACTCAAGGTACCGTGGTATACCCCCATAGTCACTCGTGTAAGTCCTTAGAATATGGGAAACTAAGTTTCCAGCTCGTAGTCAGTCATCCGGCGGGTACAATCGATAGTCGGGCGGATTGAGTAGGATAACAAGTATGAAACTATCAAGGGTATCGAGAGCATATGGTGGTCCAAAATACAACCGAGGATCTCGAACGGATTTGAGGTCCACAAAGTTCCATAGGCAAATGCAGTCGGTAGTACTCCTGAGACAGATCCTCAATATGTGTTGCCGACTACGTTCAGTCCAACTTTGGAGGGGTTATCTCTGTTGCCTTTCCTCACGCGATCTCGTGTTTATCCCCTGTGTTATAGGGGGGTCCTGGATAAATTTTAATACACTGGACTTAAACACTCCCTAACTCAGACTCCAATGTTTGATTTAACAACCTTGAAGTGTTTCCTCTCCAACCTAATCCAAGGCCCTAAAACCCTAAACTAGTTTGTTGACCCTACAAACAAAAAGATCTAGTGCATTTTAGATTAAGAGTTCTTTTTAAAGGCTTGATTTACTCACAGGGTATGGTGGTGAAACTAATGGTGTTGTAAAGAGACGAAAAATAGGAGAAAATTAAAGCACTTGAAAGTAAAATTACTTCAAATTTGAAAAGCAAAGCTTTATAACTAACTCTTTGTAACTCAACTTTTCTTAACTAAATTTTCAAGATCTTGTAAAGAAAACCTAAAACCTACTTTTGCTTTACTGCAAGCTACTTGTGCTTCAAGAAATCAAGAAAGAACCTGAAAAACACACTCTTTTTCCTTTTTGCAAATAACCAACTCTAACTACTTTACCAAACTGAAATGATTTTTTTTTTTTTTTGAATTGCTTTAAAGAGAAAAACTGAAATAAATATTTTTCTTTTTTCAAAGCAAGTAAAAAAGGATAAAAAGAGAACTAAAACAAAACTGGAAAAGACCTTTAGCCCACTGCAGATCACATGGCTTCAATCAAGAAACCAAGAAGGCATATCTACAATTCAACATCTTGCTTAAAACCTTTTTAAGAGTAAACACAAGAAGACCAAGAAAAACAAGTAAACTGAAACCTATACCCAGGCTATGGCTGTAAAACAGAGACTCTGGACTGATCTAAGAAATCCTTGAGAAGTGTGAACTTCAATCAAGAAAGAGGCAAACTTCCTCTTTTTCAAAAACTTTCCTGAAACAGAGACATAGGTTGTTGCTTCAGCAACCTGCGTATGTACGCAGGTTGTTTACTGAGCAGGGCGCGTATGTACACGAGTTGACCCAATACAGGGCATGTACGCCTCTATATCTCTTCAAAAAAAGAAAAGAACATGCAAACTTATAGGGCAGGGACAACTGGTATGCACCCTGGAGGTGACTAGAATCCCTTGACAGACTCAGAAAACTTGAAAGGCAAACAAACCAATCAAACAACCCAAAATCCTCTAAAAAACCATAGAGGCAATCCCCGATATGGTCGTCATTTCTGCTAAGAATAGTGAAATGAGACCCCAACAACTCCTTTTATATGAAAAAAGGATGGTTATTCGGTTGGGTGACAGGATATAGCAGGTGGATTAGTTGGGAAACTTCCAATAGCCCATGAATTTCAACGAATTCCTTGCAACTTTTTTATTTTTTGCAACTTTTGCAAGCATAGGTGGGTTGTAATGGTGCAACAATCGTATGTACGTGATTTGTAGTGGTGTAGCAGGCATATGTACGCAGACTGTAATGGTGCAGGGCACATACATCTTCCAAAAAATGGTTTTTAAAGAAGAGCTTCTCAACAATGCTTTGGAAAAATATGCAAGTAAGAGGGCCAAGGCCATGTATGCATGAGTAGGGCATTTTAGGGTTGTAACATAAAGTAACAAGAACTGAAAACTCAGAAAATCGTATGCTTATCAGACAAGACATAAGCACTATCGGTTGATTTGAAATTGATGCAACAATTTAGATAGAGAGGTTTTGGTCCATGCATACAAGTAAGCAACATCTGCAAGCCTCTGTGCACTTAGACCATTCAGACCTAGGAAAAAGTAGATCTAGAACATAAAACCTAGCAAGGAAAGAAAACATATCAATACAAAACATGTTATGTACAAACCTTAAATTATCTTGTTAGACAAATACATATAGGAATGGGCAACATTAAATGGTATAAATATCGGGTCAAATAGAGAAAGAAAATAAAGAAAGAACAAGAACATAGAAAGAAAAAGTGAGAAATTTACCCATATATGGAAGACCACACTGATGATGAAGACCACAATTGCTTCAGACCCGCGCCAAAGTTGAGAAGACCATAATTTCTTTAGGCTCGCGCCAGACTTGAGGACAGTAAGGTGCAAGAATTAGTGGAATTAGAGAGCTCAAGTAACCATTTTCACATTCACAAAAATAGAGAGAATTTCACATTCATGAAAAGAGAGAGAAAGACGTGCAGGATAATGCGTTAAATCCATGGAATGTTGTCATGTGATACACTCAATGCCCATCTACCCCGTTTGGTTATTAAACACCTGGTAATTGTTCGTTGCACTCAACAATCAGCTGGTTATTTGGATTTAATTCAGAGCTACATCGAGTAAATGTTCCTTTTGATGAACTCTACCTCCATCTTTGTATTAGCGTTAATTTACACTAAAAGGTAGATGGATTTGACGGATCTTGGCTACAAGACATATATGGAAACTCTACCAAAACGGATTATGCAAAGTCTATCTTGGCATTCTCATTCGCTCGAGTAGGTAGATGGAACCTTGAAAAACTATGGAGGAAGCTTCACGAAGAGTGGTGGATGTAAGTTGTACAAAATCAATGAGGTTCTTCGCTCCTGCATTATTGTAGTCATTTTTTTCTTCATGTTCGAATGAAAATTAAGGATTCCTAAAAAAACAATTTTATTTTTATTTTTAAATATAAATATTTTTAAATATAAATATTTTCAAATAATTTTTTTGAATATAAATTGTATCAACATAGTTTATATTATATCTATTAAATGTATTAAAATTTAAAATTCCAATATATTTCATATCTAGGAACCTCATTATAATATAGAAGTATTTTTTTTATCCAAATTTTAAGTAAACTAATATTTTTCCAATAAATCAAGAAAACAAAATGCACCAACTATATAT